>CM067299.1:39852016-39910268 GCA_034231615.1 Meghimatium bilineatum
TATATATATATATATATATACGCGAGTATATAGTGTCAATTCTCTAGGAAAAAGGGCAAACAAGAATGAGTTAATATTGACATACATGAAGTTTTCTTGACTCATTGGATTTAGTGTCACCACAGAGCAGTGTCCGTGGATCCAATAGCCACAAGTGTCAAATCCTGCATATGTTTTCCTTCCGGAAGATTTCTTTGTGATAATCACGTCTAGGCATGCGACGGTAGAGACATGCTATGCTGCTGCTGAAAAAACCTTTGCTTTCCGAAGACTTTCATTCGTACTGCTAATGATAGAATGTTTGACTTAAACCTACCATAAAAATGAATCATAATATAAGAATAATAATAGTAATAACAATAACAATCTTATTGTTATTATTCAGGAGATGGTATAGTTGGTGATATGACTGATGTTTTCAAATATATCTATATATTGTCTTTTCTCTGCTTATGCTGTGAGATGTCGTAGCGTAGGATTGAATGATGATCGATTTTCGAGCTATTGTACGTCTGGTTGCTTGATATGCTGTAGTATTGTACCGTGTTGGTAACTCCTTAAATCCACCTTCCTCTTGGTCTTCCTCTGTATCTTGCTGTTTCCTTTTATTCTTGTATGCTCGTGCCGCTGGCCAATATGTGTTTGTTCTCATTAGGTGGCTTAACCATTTCATTCCCTGTTTTTCAATATATTGATTGGACCAATGATGTTATTCCAACAGTTCTCGAAATCGACTCATTTCTCACATGGATCTCGATTCTCGTCTTATTATTCTTTTTGAGGCTTTTCTTAGACATCTCATTTCACATGTAGTAAGCTTTCTCTCTTGTTCTTTAGTTAGAGTCCATGTTTGACACTGAAAATATAATGTTGGAATGAATGTTGATTTTATGATTTGCCTTTTGGTTTCCATCGGGATAGTTGTGTGTTTCAAAATTGGTGTAAGTTCATAACTTACGTAGTTCGCATTTTGAATTCTGGTCTAGAGCTCTATTCTCTGTTAATTCTTCCATCGGTTGCAAAAATGCTTCCTAGATATTTAAATCCCTGCACTTGTTTCAGTAGTTGATCATTGTATTTTCATGTTGATTGTATTGTGTTTTCTGGTTATAGACATTACTTTTGTTTTTTCTGTGTTGCTCTTCATGTTGTGATTGAGGCAGCTTTCATTGAGTAGGGTTATCTGATATTGTAGCTCTTCGCTTGAACTGTGAAGTAGGCACTGACCGCCATCAAAGAGTAGTTCAGTTAGTTAATTTGAATGGTATGCTCCTGGTGGTGTTTTCTACTGCTTTTGTAATATTATCCATATAAATGATAACAATAGTAGTGATAAAACACATCCCTTTCTTTACTGAACTGTCTCAACTCCTGATTTTACTGAAAACCACTTAGTAAATCCTGCATGTGTTCAAAGTGCACTTTGACCATCTTTGTATACGGGACCATCTTGTATACGGCTCTTACAAAGTCTAACAATGTTCCTTTTATTCCATAATTATCTAGAATGCTCCAGAGTCCTGAAGGTATCACATAATCTTGTTTTTCGGCTGAGTCAAAATTGAGCGAACAAATTTGCAAGACCATATTCGCAGCGGATGATCGATCTGAAACCTGCCTTACCTTGCAGTCTTAACACACTGAAGGCTGATATACACATGATTTGTTGCAACAGTAGATGAGATCTTAAGTTACATAACGAATTTATATCGAGACCCTGAAATGGTTAAACCATATGTTTTAATTTTTGTTTAGCAAAATTATCCCATCTTCATTATTATCTGTAACTATTAATATTTCAGGATCGTAGAGGTTATACATTAGATGTGTCAACACAAAACATTCTCCAGTGATGTTCATCCTGAGCGATTTCTGATGAGTGTAAAATATCTTGACCTTTCCATTATGTGTACCCATGATTTTCTTGAACCCTCTGATTCTTCCACTCTCAACTGCACCCTTTAATATTGATTTTAGCCGACTCATGTCGGCATACATGTCCAAACGTGTGAAACTTGGAATGGGGTAAGTAAGTTTTACTAACCACAGGAAACACACATAATAACAGACACAAATCGACGTTTCAAACAAAAGGCCTTTTTTAAAGACACAATCACAACAAAATACAATGAGTAAGAACAGCATTATTGAATGGTTCGTCGTATTTTGTTGTGATTGCATTCTTTATAAAGGACCATGTGCTGATACGTTGATTGTTGTGTGTTATTATATTTCAAATGATTAGCAAATCTTAATTATCCTTTTCCATGTCACGCCTGATGGATGTAAGTTTTCTGCAGTGAGTAAATTATTATCATTGGGTGAGAAAATATTTTAAAATTATTTTAATAAATTGGTGCGTATGTCGTAATTTATATGTATTAAATGATTTAACATAAATTTCCAGGCAACAGAACAAGAGGCAAAGATTACGATCTACAATGAATTGCCTTGACATCGAAGACCTTCTGAACATTACACTGGAAAAAACTGAGCAGCTTTCACAGAACCGAGAGGTTTCAGAATGGCAGTGAAGGCAACGTAAAGGACTCGTCATATATATATATATATATATATAATTATATATAAATCCATATAAATATAAATATAAATCCATAATTACGTATTGTGTTTTTGTGTTTGGTGCACACATTTACTACAGTGTTCCATTACTTTTAAACATTTCAAACAGACATTAAAAAATGAACAACAATGATTTGGCCACAAACAAGGATAATTATAGGATTCATCGAATTGATAATTCTATGACAATTATAACTAAACTATCGTATTTTAAACATTTTTTAGCTATATTTTTTCTGTTGGGCAACATATGGATTTCTAGAGTAATAGTGTACCTACGTGTAATAGTGTACTTACGTGTAATAGTGTAATAGTGTACTTACGTGTAATAGTGTAATAGTGTATTTAAGTGTAATAGTGTACTTAAGTGTAATAGTGTAATAGTGTACTTAAGTGTAATAGTATACTTAAGTGTAATAGTGTACTTAAGTGTAATAGTGTACTTAAGTGTAATAGTGTAATAGTGTACTTAAGTGTAATAGTGTAAAAGTGTACTTAAGTGTAATAGTTTACTTACGTGTAATAGTGCACTTAAGTGTAATAGTGTACTTACGTGTAATAGTGCACTTAAGTGTAATAGTGTACTTACGTGTAATAGTGCACTTAAGTGTAATAGTGTACTTAAGTGTAATAGTGTAATAGTGTACTTACGTGTAATAGTGCACTTAAGTGTAATAGTGTACTTACGTGTAATAGTGCACTTAAGTGTAATAGTGTACCTACGTGTAATAGTGCACTTAAGTGTAATATTGTACTTAAGTGTAATAGTGTAAAACTGTACTTAAGTGTAATAGTGTACTTAAGTGTAATAGTGTAATAGTGTACTTACGTGTAATAGTGCACTTAAGTGTAATAGTGTACTTACGTGTAATAGTGCACTTAAGTGTAATAGTGTACCTACGTGTAATAGTGCACTTAAGTGTAATAGTGTACTTAAGTGTAATAGTGTAATAGTGTACTTAAGTGTAATAGTGTAAAAGTGTACTTAAGTGTAATAGTGTACTTACGTGTAATAGTGCACTTAAGTGTAATAGTGTACTTATGTGTAATAGTGTAATAGTGTACTTACGTGTAATAGTACACTTAAGTGTAATAGTGTACTTAAGATATTATACCTCAAGTTGTAATTTAACTGATAACAACTGCAGTAAACTATAATCCAAAAGGAGAGAATTGTAAACCTGGACTTTTGGAGTGTGTTCAAATTAACTTAGCGATGTGATCGTGTACGTCGCCATTTTTCACACGTCGTGGATATTGCGTTGTTGATATAGGGATTTTGATGGAAACATCGATTTCCGTGTGTTTGTGTGTTTTCAGTGATTAGGAAACGTTTATTACTCCGTATTTAACTTTCGCCTAATTGTGTTTTAGAACTGCAAGCAACATCATTGTCGTTTACACTGGAGCAGGGTTGCCATATTGTTGAAACTATTTACTGCTAAATTTCAAGTAAAAATAGGCCAAACTTCTAAACTGTGTACAGAACATCAATTAAAACTTTAAATAAAGACTTTGTCCTTGTGTTGATTAGGTTCGAGAGGGGACCAAAGAATAGCGAGACTGTTTTCCTTCCATGGATATCGTAAGAGGCGACTAAGAAGATTACGGGGTGGATTTGACTGTCCTGTCCCATCCCATATAGGATTAAAGTGACGCAAAGCCAAGCTGAAGTAGAATGTGTCATACCAAAAGTCGCAGATATTGCAGCGATGCTGTAAATCATGATACAAATAATTCTATTCGCCGGACTACATCCTGTTAATCTGGAGGAATTTTAGAACGAACGCAGAAGAAGAAAGGAAAAATGATCTTACATTCAGTGACACTAAATTAGAAACCCTAACTCTATTACCTGCCCGAGTGTTGCCGTGGCCCGAAAGGGGAGCATAGAATAGTAACACTGTTTACCTTCCATGCATGTCGTACGAGGCGACTAATGAGGTTATGGGATGGAGCTGGCTATCCCATTCTATATAGGGACAGTGACCCAAAGCCATGATGAAGTCGGATGTGTCAGGCCGAAAGGCGCAGATATTGCAGCAATGCTGTAAACCATGACACAACGCATTCCGTTCTTCGGACTACATCCTGCTAATCTGCAGGAGTTTGAGAAAGAACGCAGAAGAAGAAGAAGAAGACTCTATAACCGTATGAAGGAAATTAGACTGCGTCATTTTTCCTATTTGTCTGTTGGCCATCGGTTATGACTGAACCAAATATATGGACAACAACATCACTTGCTGATGGGATCAAACTGTTGATATTTATATCAATTTAAGCTAAAAAAATATGAAAAGATGATGAATTAGTCTCTTTAGTTGTGAGCAGATAGCTCATGAAAGAGCGTAACCAGAGGCATTATCAAGAAGAATCAAGAGCGTAACAATTCTGACATAAACACAGATGCTGCTCATTTATAATGTATATGTGTAGTAAAGTAAAGTAAAGTAACCCATAGTATTTATTAATGTTGTAGGGATATGAGAAGTTAGCGATCTCACATTTCAGAGTCTCTGCAAATGAGGGCGGTAGCCATCTCCTCTCCCTCGCAGTCTTGACTTCCCGGATTAATCCTGCTGGGTAGACTCTGAAAAACATTTCCGCCTGGGAATGAACCCAGGACCACTCATATGCGAAGCCAGTGCGCTAACAACTGCGCTAACGCGGCTTATGTGTAGAGTGTATTGTGAATGCTTGGACGTGGTGAAAGCAGACTTTGTCGGATATAAATCAGTCTATGAAAATCTGTAAATATTTGCATTATTTCTTCATTATATTTATGTCTGTTGATAGAAGTTCATCGTGATCTAACCCATAAACCTTCAGGGTCGTAGATGTGGCACTCTGGAAACATCAACACAATTGTTACGTCATACCTCCCTGTTCTCAGTTCCTTGTTCAAGTGTGGAAAATCTTAATCCTGTCCAGTCGTAAAATTATAAATGCATACTTTCTTGTAGCCATCTCTTCTTCTTCTACACTCAACTGTTCCAGGTAGGATAATTGTGGAAAGAGAATTGTGACTCATCAGGTGGCTGCACCACATAAACATGCGACGTTTCACTACTGTAATAAGATTTTATTTTACTCCTGGTTTAAGTTTATTTCTCACGCATTATTAGTTTTATGTTCAATATATTCGATGCGCAATATGCGTCTGTATGGAGCCGCGTTAGCGCACTGGCTTCACATATGAGTGGTCCTGGGTCGACACAGCCTTAAATGGGTACCGGATTAATCCGGGAAGTAAAGACTGCGAGGGAGAGGAGATGGCTACCGCCCTCATTTGCAGAGCCTGTGAAATGTGAGATCGCTAACATCTCACACCCCTACGGCATTAATAAATGCTATGGGTTACTTTACTTATGCGTCTGTAATATTTGTTTTCGGAAGCATGTATTCTCCTCTGCATATTTATAGGTTTAACTTCATTACTTTACTTATTCTTCTCTTTCATATAGTATTTAATCTGGAAATTACATTATACTCTATTTCAAGTCTAGTCTTTATTTCTTTGTTAGTGCTAGCAACGCTAGTCATACCATATACATTTTCACTTTTGGTCAGAAATACAAAAATTATAATAACATAAAATTCATATATAAAAACATGTAGAAATGTGATAAAATTAGTTACATTTTGTCATAAAATTTCAAATATATTAATCTTGAGTGTTTTCCCAATTAGAAACATCACTACTTGGACGTTACTTAGTACTTCCAGTGCTGTTATACGCTAGCAAAACATGGACTGTGTGTACACGTTATGTAAGGAAACACAATGACTTTCACACAACTTGTCTCAGAAAAGTTATGAACATCAAAATCAAGACAAAATTCCAGATAAAACTGTCTTGACGAAGCTGGTATCCCCAGTATTGACATTATCCTGATGCAGACACAGATTCGTTGGGCAGGTCATCCGATACATATGATAGATCATCGTCTGCCAAAAATCCTTCTTATGGTGAGCTGGAGGAGGGTACAAGATCTCAAAGTGGCTAAGAGAAGCGCTATAAGGACTCGTTTAAGACATCACTGAAAGCCTTTGAAATAGACCACGATACATGGGAAGAACTTGCATAAAATATATCTAAATGGCGCTCTACAGTCAAAAAGGGTGCATCATCTTGTGAACAGAGAAGAAATGCTGCAGTCCAACAGCGGAGAGCAGCTACAAATTCACGGGTAGACCAAAAACCATCTACAGTCGTCATTCCATGCCCAGACTGTCCCAGACAATTTGCGCCTCAAATAAGGCTTATTAGCCATCTATGAACTCATGGGCATGAACATATCTCTAACTGGATATCAAAAGTGAACGAAACAAATGGTCATCATCACTTGTGATGGACGAACAAGTAAAGAGAAATATAGGTCACTATTTATTAAATTGTGACTGACTGAAATTAGTTCGCATACATATGAGCGGTTAATGTGTGAATGGGTGTCATTCTGTCATATCCGTGACGTTAATGGGTGTCATTCTGTCATATCAGTGACGTTAGTGGGTGTCATTCTGTCCTATCAGTGACGTTAGTTTAAAAACGGAAGTGTTTCGTATCAACGCTTAACACCCCTCTAGGAGGTCACAGCCTAGTACTGGTGCTAACGAGTATAGCGTCCAACCTTGCACCGAAGCAACGAAAATATCGATACTTACCAATTTAAAGTCCTAAGAATCATCAAGTCTCAAAGAAGTGACCATCTATTATTATAATGTCGATTATGGTCGCGGAAGCATATATTGTCTCCAATGATTCCTCCTAAACAAACGTATTTTCTAATGTGTCCATTTCAAAAGTTTGGGAACCAGTTTTAGAAATATATTATTTTACGGTATTTAGTATTCCAAGAGGAAAGATAAATAATGATGATGGATTTAAAAGTGGAGAGAAAAAAGCGATGATTGCAGAGAAATATAGAGATGATTAGAGAAACTATGTACGGGAGAAATAAATTTGCAAGTTTTAATCTAAAAAGAACGAAGGAACCCGCTTAATAGCCGGCCTCATAGCAGACAGAAACAGGTGCATTGTCTTTCTGGATGGCTGTAGCTTTAATCGCAATGACGTCTTTAGCTCAACATGTCAGTTCACCTACATTAAACTAACATGTTGCGGGTCACAGCTAGTGGCTACCAGGCACTGCCTGGGAACGTCTAACCTCATCATTCCCGTGGCTATAGCTTGCTGTCCGATTTGTGACTCCGGAAAATACTGAGAATATTTGTATTCAGTTTATGGCCAACACTGTTACAGTTTGAGAATGTGCTTGTTGTGAGTTAATATTATTTCAACATGTTGTGTTTGTGCACCACGCACGCACATAGCAAGATTAGACCTATAACGACATTCCACAATGTTTCCATATTCATCATTTCAAGATCAAATGAGCCATAAATATCATTTTGAAATATCACTGATATTTCAAAGGAATAGTTTGATATTTTTCGTGTTTTTCACCAATTTTAAATGTATCAAATTTGACATATTTCCTTGTTTAAACGGATTAAACTATGTAAAATAAGATCACACCATCAGGGCCGCCCCTAACAATTGCGGGGCCCTATGCGAAACGGATTGCGTGGGGCCCAGTCTGGGTAGAGAAGAGGATAATAAAATAAATTATAATATGAATCTATGGGTCTATGAAAGTGCGGGGCCCACTGCGGCCGCTTAGGTTGCAATGACCTAAGACCGGCCCTGCACATCATCAACTAATGTAGTCGATATTATTATTGTTTCTTCTCTTGTGACTCAAGCGAAATCAAGAAACAGGATGCAACTTAATTTCATTAACTATTTTATGATTAGTGATTCCTTACTGATTTTGCTGAAATTTTACTCGTTTTTGTAGTTGTCAACTGCTTTAACCGTCAATAGTTAGTTAGTTAGTTAGTTAGTTAGTTAGTTAGTCGTCGGATCATCATCACTGCAAACTGGACACATCCATAGTTGCTCCGATCTCTCCTTGAGTGTATCCGCCATCACACTTCTGCTGACAGTACCGGTCCTATGCTGGTTGACCATCATTCTTCTGCGCCCTCCAAAATGTTCACCTCTAGCAACACCGCATTTCAATCCCTGATCTTTAATCCTAGCCATTGAAAAGGAATCATCATCCACATTAGTCTCACTCTCGCGTGTTATATCTCTTAAGGAGTTCAAAACGTCAGCGCGATCCATTGCCCCATCGCCCTTTGCCACAATCGCACACGATGCCAGTTGATCCGCTCTTTCATTGCCTCGAACGCCCACATGTCCCGGCACGAAAATAAATGTAACCGCTTTCAAGCTCGCATTTCTCATCCCATACCGTCAATATATGTATGGAATGGTTTCTTCAAACATAAAAGTTTGCTTCAAAGCGACGAGAAATAGTGGTGGTTTTATTTTACATTCATGTCAACTGCATCTGTCGTATATATTTTACAATGTAGTTTCACCCCATGCCTATTTCAAGACAGCCAAAAGGAGTACGTGATGACTTGTTCCTGGAGACATTTTATCCATTCACATTTAGTTTTAACAAGCAATTATACATTATATATTCATTTTGGTACATTTAGATCTACAAAGAGCAGTGAGAAAACATCGTGTGACTTATAGGACGATGTTGTTTATTTACGGAAACCGCATTTGTCACTTGTTCAGTTGATAAAATACTCATTTTACTACACCCAAACCAAAGATCAATTTATTATTTCTTCTTCTTCTTCTGCTTTCGTTCCCAAACTCCTGCAGATTAGCAGGATGTAGTCCGGAGAACGGAATGCTTTGTGTCATGGTTAACAGAATTGCTGCGATATCTGCGCCTTTCGGCCTGACACATCCGACTTCAACATGGCTTTGGGTCACTGACTCTATATGGGATGGGACAACCAACTCCATCCCATAACCTCCTTAGTCGCCTTTTACGACATGCGTGGAAGGTAAACAGTGTTGCTATTCTTTGCTCCCCTTTCGGTCCCCGGCAACACACGGGCGATTTTATTGTTTTAGTTTCATATTAACTTGTGCAGAAATAATCATCATAATGCTGAATGACGTATATAATAGCGGACACATACCCGATGACTTAATGAGATCCGTATTTATAGCCTTACCAAAGAAACCAAGGGCAACCGAATGTGAAAAACACCGTACAATTACCCTCATGAGGCAAATAATAAAAATACTTCTCAGAATCATTATGAAGAGAGTGAGAAACGAAATAAAAAGAGAAATAAGTCCAGAACAACGTGGCTTCATAAAAGGAATAGGTATCAACAAAGCTACATATATTTTGAGAACAATAATAGAGAGGTTTATAGAGGTTAAAAAGAGACCTTTACCGCTGTTGTTTAGAACATCCAAAAACATTTGATAAAGTTGAACATAGTGAAGTGCTAATGAATTTTAACATCAATAGTAAGGATTTACGAGTTATCAAGAACATTTACTGACAACAAACAGCAGCAATAAGTGTAGGAAATGAATTTGGCGCCTTTCAGCAAATAAAACATGGAGTTAGACATGGATGTGTACTTTTAGCAGAGCTGTTCTCTTTAAACAGTGAAAAAATATTGCGTGCAATAGTTGCTATCTCATGAATATCAGTGGGAGGACATAACATAAATAATTTAAGATATGTGGATGACACTATTCTGATTGCTAAAAGTGAGAAAGACCTTTAACCAGACAGAAAGAGCAAAGTATTTTCCAAAAAACACTTAACAAACGATACGAAAACAGGAGACCTATTGGACGCACTCGTAAAAGGTGGATAGAAAGTGTATTAGAGACAATCGGAAATATAACAGCAGAGGAGGCAAATAGAAGGGCAAAAGACCGTACACTCACTCTCCCCTCAACACCGAAAGGTACATGAGGACAGAAAGAAGAAGAAGAAGAAGATAAAGACCTTCAAGTATTAATTAATGTAGTATTGACAGAACGTAAAGAGAAAGACTTCATTCATAAATGTCACGAACACAGAAGTAATGGTTATTTCACGTAAGCAAAATATCACAGCTTGCAAGATCAAAGTGAATGTTATAGTATTAAAACAGGTCCACCAATTCAAGTATTTGGGTACCACGATTACAGCAGATGGAAGAAGTTCAGCAGAAATAAGCAGAATAGGGCAGGCAAAAACAACATTCAGAAAAATGAAAATATATTGTGTAATGTGACCTTGTCATTAGAGGTGTGGAAGAGACTTTTGAATTGCTATATAACTACTACACTAACATATGGATGCGAGTCGTGGACAATACACAAACAGGAAAGTAGGAAATTAGAGGCAGTAGAGATGTGATTCTACAGAATAATTCTGAGAATACCATTTACTGCCATGAAAACTAATGTGAAAAAGTCAAATGCGAGACAGATCTTAATCAATAATATAAAATAAACGAAAATCTTCATCTATTAGCCAACGTTATGACACAAGGAGGTTTGGGGAATATTGTCACAACAGACAAGGTTGATGGCAACAAAAACAGAGGGCGACATCGTGATAAAATATTAGACAGTTTAACAACCTGGCACGGAAGGGAAACAACAACGATCCTGATACATAATACTGGAGATAAAGAGATGTGGAGAGCCATGATCGCCTACGATAGCTGGCATGACACCTGATGATGATGATTAACTTCTTTATATAATTTGGGTGTTTTTCATTTGTTTGAAATTTGTTACCTCAAATTTAGTCACAAACAGTTCCAACTGACTGGCAACGCTGCAGTTCGGACACGATTAACCGAAATTAATAATATATGATTGTAATAATTGACCTCTAATTGCAGATATAAATAATGTATTAAGAAGTCATTGTGAGAGGGTAACCTTAACTTCGACCTGCCACATTTTTGATAGTCATACACCCTTAAATATCCTTTATAAACTAAAGTTCGTGGTTGAAAAGATTGTGCATAATGACCTATTCACCGCGTAAAGCTGACAGAATACACGGCATAATGTATAATAATCTCATTCAAAATCATAGGTACTTCAATATAAAGATAAACACAGAAAAAATTGAGGTAATTTCAATTGCAAAAACAGAAAAAAACACATCTATTCTAATCGATAATCAGCAGTTAAACAAGTGAAAGAATTCACTTATCTTGAAAGCATCATATCGAATGGGAAAAACACCAAAGAAATCAAACATAGATGCAACAACATAGCATCCCGTATCTTGTTGCAGCTGTCCCCTTTTTTCAGAAACGAATATGTGAACATGAACACCAAAACTTCACTATATAACACGATCATCATACCATCACTGTGCTACCAATGTCAAACGTGGATATTAACAACAGAATCTAAAAGATAACTTGCTAAAACAGAAATAACCTATCTATGTAGAATCCTCGGAGTAACAATAAGAGGCAGAATCAGGAGCGAAAACATCAGAAGTCTAGCAAACACAATGCCAATCCTGGATTACATCAAACGAAAATAGATTAAGTGGTTTTCGCAAAGTTCCAGACTACCATCAGACAGTGCCGCTCACAAAGCATTACAATACAGAAACGATGGATACGAAGCCAGTGGCAGACCTAGCAAACGATGGATTACAGAAATAAAACAGTTAACGAAAACAACATATATGAAGCACTCAAAAATACCATCTCCAATGAATTCTTGTACCTCTGAAGCCGTGAGACATAAAGGAGAATATAGTTTAAAAATAATCTCATTCATCGTTCGTCGGTTACTGGGATCTATCAGGGAAGTAAAAAAACGGTAATATTGTTACCAATAATATATGTTGTACGACAGAATAAGAAGCTGAGAGTAACGTTGACTAGCCAGCTCATCATCTCAGCTGAGCTGTTCGGGTAGAATTACCATTTTATCTGTATAATGCAGATATTGCACGAAGGTCACGTTTAAGTCTCGGTAGAAAACTGTGCAAAGCGTGTTCATTGCACATTGCACGGTCATCTGTGGGGTTTTAAGATGCTTTGGAAAATCGCTCCACTAATAAATGAGGCATTTAAAAAAATGTGAAAATTATGCATAATGGCATAAGAAACACGGATGCCAAACTTATACTCTCTCAGAGTTCTAGCCTCATCATGACCATGGTAAGATAGCCTGTGTTCATGAAGACGGACGACACTCAAACCCCTTTCCTGTGACTAACGGTGTCAAACAGGTTGCCTCCTGGCTCCGACGTTCTTCAGCATGGTGTTCTCTCCATGTTAAATGATGCCTTAAATGATGATCAAAGTCGTGCAGTCGGTTTCTCACTGAAATTCGACGAGCTGTTGAAAGTGACTGAACTGTGGAAGATGAAGATGCAAATCCATTCCTGAGGTAACACAGCCGTATGAAGCGGTTTTGTGAATCTGCGTCTTCCACTGCCAGGCCGGTTTGCCAATGTTGGCAGTTTGTTGAAATCGCATCCAAATACGAGTAATGATGCTTCTAACCACATTAACCTGTCTGGCCACTACACTTTGTGATTGTCCAGTCTGTAACAATCAACTTATGATGTACAGTTGTTCTGTAGTGATATAACCCATAACATGCGTATTGAATATTCATCTGAATTTATTCGAGGACAGTCAATCTTTTATAGGCATCAATAATATAGTCAGAGAATTTTGTGTTCAGTACGTTTAAGGGGATTTTCATGAAAATGTCACGAGTTATTGCCAAAAATTGTAATTCTGACCTTGACCTCTGTCATGACCTCACGAATAATGAGATGAGTACAGTTCAGGTAACCACGAGAAGTTAATGACCAGGTGCGCGCTGTCGATAGGTCGAATATGTCTAATCCGCGAATATCTACTATTCTCCAAAAAAGTTGCGTTCATTTTTTAACAGTATATAATTTCTACTGCATTTATGTATTTCTCAATTTTGCGTATGTTTTTTTAAAAAAAATAGTTTGTGTTGTTGTGATAACTTTCGATTTCTTTCGATAACCATGAGGTATTCCAGGAATTAAACGTATAATAATGTCAGCATGATATTCTTGGGAACCACTGGTTTGAAATTTGTGGCACATCGTTTCTCAGAGATAAAGAGAGAGGCGAGCACAACAAGCCAAGTCATGGGAATATTATTCTGTCTACTCTATTTGTGTTCCGGAACGACAGAACAAGAACTCCGAACTGCTAAAATAGACACTTTTGTCCCCATTAAAATCTCGTCGAGTTGAGATTTTCTTATAACTTAGAATCTTTCATAGACAAGTTGCAGGTTTGATATTCTCACATGGAAGCTTCAAACTCAAACCATTTGCTTTGTGAGCAGGTGATATTACCAAAGATCTTAAAGGGAGACGAATTTGCGTTAGTCTATGTCAAAATTCCGTACACTTGATACACAATCTAATATATATTCTCTCCCCCACGTACACTTGATACACAATCTAATATATATTCTACCTCCTCCTCACGTACACTTGATACACAATCTAATATATATTCTACCTCCCCCCACGTACACTTGATACACAATCTAATATATATTCTACCTCCTCCTCACGTACACTTGATACACAATCTAATATATATTCTCTCCCCCACGTACACTTGATACACAATCTAATATATATTCTACCTCCTCCTCACGTACACTTGATACACAATCTAATATATATTCTACCTCCCCCCACGTACACTTGATACAAAATCTAATATATATTCTCTCCCTCACGTACACTTGATACACAATTTAATATATATTCTACCTCCCCCCACGTACACTTGATACACAATCTAATATATATTCTACCTCCTCCTCACGTACACTTGATACACAATCTAATATATATTCTCTCCCCCACGTACACTTGATACACAATCTAATATATATTCTACCTCCTCCTCACGTACACTTGATACACAATCTAATATATATTCTACCTCCCCCCACGTACACTTGATACAAAATCTAATATATATTCTCTCCCTCACGTACACTTGATACACAATTTAATATATATTCTACCTCCCCCCACGTACACTTGATACACAATCTAATATATATTCTCTCCCCCACGTACACTTGATACACAATATAATATATATTCTACCTCCCCCCCCCCCCACGTACACTTGATACACAATCTAATATATATTCTACCTTCCCCCACGTACATTTGATACACAATATAATATATATTCTCCCCCCCCCCACCAGTACAGTTGATACACAAGATGTATTCTTTCCCTCCCGTATAGTTGATACACAATCCAAGATGCATTCTCTCTCCTCCCCTCAAGTACCGCTTATGTTTCCCTCACTACCACGTTTCCCCCATTTCTTACTATAGTCAGTTCAGATAGTCAGACACAGAAAATAAATACATTAAAACATTATTGGGTGGATTACTATGAAAACTTACATAAAGAAAGTGGACGCTATAAAATATTTACATGTAAATTTATGCACTATACTCCTTATCATCATCATCAGGTGCCATGCCGGCTGGGGTAGGCGGTCATGGCTCTCCACAGCTCTCTGTCCACATTATTATGTATCAAAGTCGTTGTTGTTTCCTTGCCGTGTCAAGTTGTCAAACTGTCTAATATTTTCGCACTATACTATCCTTTGATAAAAAAGACATCGCGTATACATAGAATATTAAATTACGATTATAATCAATAAGCAGTGTTTTAGGTCTAGAGTAATAATTCACATATTTTTGTGTTTCTACAAAATATGACGATCACATGCACGCCAAGACTGAGAAATTCTATCTACAAACTATTATTTTCGTACTGATTTTCTGACAAAGATTTCAGCAATTATTATGTTTTCTTTTAGTGCATTTTGTTTTTCAGCTAGTGTTGAACAAATCTGAAACAAATGTTCAATTGTCATAGGACTGGTGCAACAGATGCATAAATCTGTTGTGCCGATCTTGTATTTGTGGTATAGGTGATGTCGTATGACCTGCAAAGACCTTTGCTTAGTCAGATATGGTCACCTTGTCCCGTCTGGGCAACTGATGGTACGCATCATTTTTATTTTAAGTAATTTTTTTGGAAATTCCCGAAGATCACACAATCAACACCTGACCGGAACTATGAGTCTACATACACTGGGATGCCTGCTGGAGCGGAGGGCAGAACACTTATGGGAATGTCCCGCGTGCTGTGAAGCCAGTTTCTAATTAAGAATCAAGAATCATTTTTATTTGAATGTGGTCACATTCTCTTGGACAATGGTTTCAATTGTTGTTATGGCTACTTCATACTTGGTTTATATAACATATTTCACTATGTTGCTCTTCTTTAGCGAATGTGGATTCTGCTTCTCCCCCCCCCCCAAGGAATATTGTAACGTGGTGGTGTCCGCTGGATAGGCATCTCCTATCATCATCATCAAGTGCCGTCTCCGCAAATAAGGTTGGCTGCAACGTATCTCCAACATATCCTGTCTTGGTGGTGCACTCTGCTAGACTGTAACCTGTCCATCGTGTAATGTTACTCTCCCACTTGTATCTCTGCCTACCTCTTGTTCGCTTCCCTTTGACTTTACCCTCAAGTAAGGTCTTCAATAGGGTGTCATGTCTTTTAATGTGTCCAAAGTATTTTATTTGCCTGATCTTTATTTCTCTTAGTAGTTCTTTCTTCATATTAAGTGTCTTTAGCACCTCTTTATTTGTTTTCTTCACTTTCCATGATGTTCTCCCTATTCTTCTATATACCCACATCTCAAAGGCATCAATTTTGTCATCTAATTGTTTATTTAGTGTCCATGTTTCTGAGCCATACATTAATATGGAATAGATGTAGCATTTTATAATTCTCATTTTTAAATTGTTTGTAATTTGTTTAGATATTAATAATTTCCTCATGTCATTGAAGGTACTTTTAGCCATTCCTATTCTCCTTTTAACTTCATCTCCTATAATACTTGGCTAACCTTTCAAGTCAGTTCAACTGTGACTACAAGCTCCGCTATTAAGATAACACGGTATTCCTATATATTTTCTTATGCTTCCATTTCCACATTTATGTTGGTTAGCATAATCTAATCTATCAACGATTAGAAAATTCAAGAAGGAAGCCAGAGTATAAATTAAAAATTCTTGAGTCTTACGGGAATTGAACCAGTCCGTTCAACGACACCAAATCGCATAGCGGCTCTCGTACACGGGTTTTTTCCATACTACTGCATCTCCAAAAAAGATGTCTTGACAAAATCGCATATTTTTTTGGAATTGCGGTTAGTCAAGTACGGTAAAACCCGTGTACGAAGGTTGCTAGGCGATTTGGTGCCGTTGAACGGACTGGTTCAATTTCCGTAAGACTCAACGATTAGAACAACAGCAGGCATGACAGAAACTTCCGAAGTTACATCAGTGGTAAAACAAGTATGTGTCCTTTCCCCTCTACTACTCAACATGCATATTGACAAGATCATGAAGGAAGCAACATCTATAATCGAAGACAGACAAGAAATGGTAAAGGAAATGATGTTCGCAGATGATCAGGTTTAGTCTACTCTGATGCCACTAGAATGCAAAATCATATAACAGCCATTAACAAAGTTTGCGGAAATTATAATATAAAAATAAACAACATAAAAACTAAAGCAATGAGGATTAGTAGGACGACTGAAACATTACACAAGAAATTGGAAGACAACACTCTAAAACAAGGCAAGAGTTTAGATATCTAAGAAGTATAGTTACTGAGGAGGAAAAATTTGATAGAGAAATAGAAACGCGATGTCAGAAGACAGATGCGACCTTTACCAAATACCGACACTACTTACGCACAAACATTTAAATAACCAAACGTACGATGATAAACTCTATCTTTATTCCAATTTTGTGTTATTAATGTCAAACGTGGACTTTGACAAAAGAACTCGAGAGAAAGATCACAGTATGTGAGATGAAATGCCCAAGAAAGACTTTGGGAATCACGCTTAGAGACAACATTCCCCAATGACACCGTAAGGAAAATGATGGATACTGCACCATGCATATACTATACACAGAGATGAAAGATAAAATGGTTGGTAATCTAACAAGCATGAATCCCAACCTACCCCGACAGGAGCGTACAACAGGAGCGTGTCCGATTTTAGAACTAAAGGTCGCCTAAGATGCAGATGGGTAGACAAAATCAAAGATATTTTAAAGAGACATAATCTAAATTCAACTGAAGTCTCCCAACTGGTAAAGAATAGAAATCTTCAGCTCCACATGACTCCTCACGGCTAGACAAGACAAGACAACCAGAATCTATGAGGATCAAGTCGAGGGGAGTCGAGCAAGAGGTAGGCGGAGATACAAGTGGGAGAGTAGCATCAGGAGATGGGCAGGTTACAGACTAGTAGAGTGCACCACCATGACCAGAGACGAGATGTAGGAGCTCTGCTGTAGCTAACTTTCGTTTTGGAGACGGCGCTTAATGATGATAATGTTGATTAGCATAATCTAGTATAGAGAATTGAATGCGTTATCACATGGTTTACATATTGGTTGCGATGTCTGTACCTTTCATGCTGACACATTCAATTGCAGTATAAATTGTGGGTGCTTTTGATCTGTTGGTTGGGTACCAAACACCATAGCTAAACATCCTTGGTAGACTCTTGTGAAATGCATGGCAATTTACAATGTTGCTATTATATGCTTTCATTTGTGGTCTATCTATCTATCTATACGCTGTGTCCCTTGTTTGCCTTGCGGCGACAGGGGTGGAAGAGTTCTCTGGAGATGGCCTTCTTGTGTGCTGTTTGTAAGCTTGTTCCTGTGGCTTCTTTAATTTCTGTGATCCATCTTTTACATGGTCTGCCTCTGGCTTTATAACCGTTATGTCTATGTGTCATGGCCATTTGTGAATGGCTATCTGTCGGTAGTCTGGAAGCGTGTGAAAACCACTTGATCTGTTGTCTTTTGATGTGTTCCCATACTGGTATTGTTTTGGTTATCTGTCTGATGTTATCGTTTCTAATTCTATCTCTTAATGACACTCCGAGTATTTGAGACCAACGGCGTGAAATACTTCTTTATGACATGAGTTTGAACTTTATTATTTCTAAAAACTTAGTAACACTATCCGTTTGACCAGCCTACTTTTGTCATACAACTGTGCCCGAGATCTAAAAATAAGATGTTTAGAACTGCACGATACAATTCATCTTATGTGAAATTATTAATCTATGAACGTTATTTCGTCTTGACTATATCAAGATATTTAACAATTATGAAATGAAAGAGTGGAGGATAAGTCAACAACGTTGCAATTAAATTAAAAAGATGAAAGTTGCTTTAAATTAAAATCTTAGTAAATTAAAATTCCGTAGTCGTAACCTTCGATAACAGTTACCATGTTGTTCCGACAGACCGATGTTGTGCTTGAACTAGTTAAGGGCACGGCGTGGGTGGGCGGAACTTCTTATTTTTCTTCTTCTGCGTTCGTTCTCAAACTCCTGCAGATTAGCAAGATGTAGTCCGGAGAACGGAATGCGTTGTATCATGGTTTACATCATTGCTGCGATATCTGCGCCTTTCGGTCTGACACATCCGACTTCAGGATGGCTTTGGGTCACTTACCCTATATGGGATGGGACAGGTGGGCGGAAAAACAAAGAAACCTGTCGCAAGGGCCAGAGTTATGCCCTGATATCGACGTCTGTTTCGGCGGCATTGGACTCGAAACACCATCGAGTTGGATGGCTGCTGGGACAGAGGGCGGGGCACTTATGGGAATGCCCTACGTGCTGTGAGGCCAGTTTCTAATCAAGAATCAAGAAAATCTTAAAAGTGTGTTTTAAATATTTGAATAAATAAATATAATATTGTATAGTAACCCATCATTATTGTTAGTGATGTCAATACTACGAGCATGGCCGGATTTAGACTTGATAGGGCGCTAAGCTATTTGAGATACTGGGCCCTTTAACGATTAAGAATATATAGATAGTGAAATAAAAGAAAAATTTGGGGACCCCCAAACATGTGGGGACCCTAAGCTATAGCATGTTTAGCTTATAGGTAAATCAGGCACTGACTACGAGTATAATATGTGTAAAGTTAGAATCATCAACGTGGCGCAAAGTCTGTGACAGACTTTACCCTTTCCGTATGTTTGACACAATGACAGCTAAATAGACACGTCAAGAAGTAATAAGATTAATAAACGTCGAAGGGCTGGCTCCTTAACAACAGCCTAACAAGAAAGCTGTGTTTTTTTGATCATATAAAAAGACACATAAAAACATGGGACGATTAATAGCTAAAGGCAAAAGGGAAAGAGGGCGTCAAAGACGACGATTGTGCAGTGCTATATCAGATTGGATGAACATGTTTCTAGCTGCGGCAGGTCAACTCGCCCAGAATCGCGGAGTGTTCAGAGAATCCATAAGGAACACAAAGTTCTGGAAAGAAGATATCACATGAGTATATGTTTGACCACGTTTTGAAACTTCATACTTCAAACATACATTTGTTGTATTGATATGTATCATTATAATGCATTTTCATTCGATGATAAATTTCTATAAGTTTCACCCTTCAGTGATAGAACTAAGGATAATAAACCGCTGCTCCTCTTGGCGCATGTCAATAGTAGCGCTACAATTTCCAAATTGTCATTATAGCGGCCGTTGTTCGTTTTGTCAGATAACCATACAGAACATGCTTGACATCAGTAAAAACAATACTGTCGAATTAAAAGACAACATCATTGTTATCGTAATTTATATTACACTTGAGATTGTGCAGCAGAGAGCATTGCAATAGTCACTTCAGTTGTGTGGCGCATGATCGAGAGGGTAGAACGAAGGTCTTACACTAGTGAGGTCCAGAGTTAGATACCCGTTAAGGACTGGGTTTTATTACTTTGTAAGGACTGGAGTTCAGACCATCCAGAATAATCTGGAGTTTAGATCATCTAGAATAATACAGAGTGCCGACCATCTAGAATAATGCAGAGTGCCGACCATCTAGAATAATGCAGAGTACCGACCATCTAGAATAATGAAGAGTGCAGCCCATACATAGAGAGTACATCTGGAAAAAATATGTAACCTGGAAAACAAAGATCATACTTGTGAGATTATCGTTTCGCACGTAGAATGGCGGTATCCGAATACGGAGCAAATAATAGCAGCACTGTTACCTTCCATGTATATAGTAAGAGGCAACAAAAGAGTTATGGGGTGGAGTTGGTTGTCCTGTACCATATAGGGTAAAAGTGACTCAAAAGTCATGCTGAAGTCGGATGTGTAAGATCAAACGGCGCAGATATCACAACAAAACGGTAAATCATGACACAAGTCATTCCGTTTTCCGGACTACATGCCGTTAATCTGGAGGCCTTCTAGAACTTATGTTAAACTTTTGTGGTTCTCGAGGAATGAACAAACATGTGCTGTGTGTGTGTTTTGTTGTATGTGTGTTAATCGACCGATGCATCTTAATAGTAGCTTAGGAATATACACGTTGTAAGTCTTGACTAAAACCACATCTTTTTCTATGCTCGAAAACGGAAAACGTGTTCGCTAAGCTGCAAGGCGAGTAGGTGACATCTAAGAGGAACTAATTCAAATCCAGTTTGGTGCATTATGATTTTCTTGTTAATCTACTTGAGGTGGAGATCTAACGCAGAAGAAGAAGAATTTTGTTTTTTGAAGCACTCTAGCACGTACTTTCAGGTATTGATACTATGCAATGTCAGCGCAATGATTTTCGTTGTTAAATAGTCATGTGTCTATAGTTCACAAGATTGCTGTTTGGAAATCAGGTTACGTCTTGCTCGCAAGATCATTTCATTCGGAGGTCATGTAGCTACAGAGTTAAGTTCTCTTAATTTAGGAAATTTGCTAGCAGTTGTGGTGAGATGGGTAGAGTACATCATTAAATTCAGTTATTTAATCATCATCATGAGCCAATTTGTTGAAAATGTGAGAAATCTCTTAAGCTTTGACTTTGATTACGATTATCCAACATAAACAACTAGTTGTGTTCTTTGACTAATTTTGTTTTCTTGTCAGTGTACACAGAAAAAAACATGATAACTTTGTTGGTAAGTTTAACCCTATCGCAGAGATCTGTAGCCAATTAGGAACCGGCGATGAAAATTAGGAGCTCTCACGATTTCAATTAATGTCCGCAGAAACGTGCCAAAAACTTAAGTGGGCGGTCTCCGCAGACTAATACTGTTACAGGTATTGGATGCTAGATGGATAACGGTTACAAGACTCGGTAGAAGGCGGGGCTTGCTGATTTCCATAAGATTTGATGGCGAAAAACTATCACAGACGTCGCTACCGAGGAAGAACAAACATTGGGGAAAGTTTGACTTAAGTTTGCTGCCGCTTGAACGGGTCTGAGAGAATGGGAGCACGCGAAAACATCAGCGGGTCAACAGATGGAATAGACGTCAGTTCACGTGTGAAAGACAGAGATAGGACACAAAATATGATTATTGAAAATGATCAAGGGGGCAAACAAGTCTTCTCGCAAAGAGATAAAAACAGACACTCCCGTCTATTCGGAGCTAACAGAACATATCAACAGATGAAACAGTGTAACAACAAATTGGATGTAACAAAACCTGCGGTAAGTAATTACCGTGTGCCCACTACGTCACTACACAACAAACCTAGTAGTATTCGCATTAATAATAACAACAATAACACAATAGTGCAGTCAGTATCGTCATCTACAACCATAACGTCGACATCATTATCGTTTGTTTCCTGCTTAAATGATACAACTTCTACTTCGCCATCTCTGGCGGACACACCTCAACAAGAATGTGAAAGGAAATCTGAGTTTGATCAAGTTGTGCTTGGCCATATCAATGTAAATCATACAGACAACATGACAATGGATTCTTTTAGTAAAATCCGACAAGGAATAAACATTCAGCAGGACACACAATTTACCAACGAGAACAATGAAATGTTATTGTGTGCTGACTCTAATATTTTAACATGTTATCAACAAACTTCAAATTCTCTCTCGGGAGATCAATACATGGAAAAAAATCCAGCAAATATTAAACGTGAACTACACTCATTAAGCACATCAAAGTCTCAAATGGCTCATGAATTACGAAACCCTTTGCATCTGTCGAACAGTTCGAGAGTGGAAGTGTTTCACAATATTATCTCACGAACCAGTGATCGAATAGAGGATATAGTAACAACTAACAGATATTCACCATATCTACGTCCATCATTGTCTACAACACCACCATTACTACCAACATCAGTTGGGCAATCACCGCATAAAGAGATCTCAAAGCTTTCACCTTGGATCTGTTCGCAGGATTCTTCCTCAATAAACAAAAAGTGTACCACCCCTACATACATTAGCAATGACAACAAAAGGATAAACAATCAACAGACACACATTGACTCACGAGCAGG
Source organism: Meghimatium bilineatum (assembly GCA_034231615.1). Classification (NCBI taxonomy): domain Eukaryota; kingdom Metazoa; phylum Mollusca; class Gastropoda; order Stylommatophora; family Philomycidae; genus Meghimatium; species Meghimatium bilineatum. The sequence goes on from CM067299.1 coordinate 39,874,959, forward strand.
TGATACATTTTCAAAAGAAAAAAACAGAAGCGCTTCACCAAGTTCAGGCAAATCATCAAGACACAACACAACTTCTTCACCAGACCTTTACCATTTTGAGAAACCCAAAGAACAACTTCCTACGTTACCACTGTCACCGCCATCGTCTCTGCCATCACCAACCTCAGTATCACATCAAAGAACACCCCAGAAAACGACAGCTTTCAGTGTGGTGGATATTCTGGATCCTTCCAAATTTACAGGCACGAGTGGAGGAAACAAATATCATCCCTGGAACTCTTGGACATCTCAACAATCTCTGGCTGTTGCGTGTATCCAAGAATTTGCTGCAGGCCAAGACTCATTTCCTGGCATGAACAACGATGATCAAGGTGAGTCAAATAATTGTCCTTACGAGTTACTGCCTCATAAATCTTGTTTATAAAATAATTTACACATGGGAACCAACGTTTATTTACGAATATCATCATCATCAGGTCCCATGCCGGCTGGCGTAGGCGATCATGGATCTCCACAGCTCTCTGTCTATCTCCAGCATTATGTATAAAGATCGTTGTTGTTTCCCTGCGGTGCTAGGTTGTTAAACTATCTAATATTTTCTCTCGTTGTCGCCCTCTGTCTCTATTGCCTTCAATCTTGCCTGTTGTGACTATGTTCTCCAAACCTGCCTATCTCACGAAATGGCCAAAAAAAATGAAGATTGTCTTTGTCTTGTATTATTGATTAAGGTCCGTTTCACATTTAGCTCTTTCAACACTTCCACATTAGTTTTCCTGACTGTCCATTGTATTCTCAGCATTTTTCTGTAGAACCACATCTCTATTGCCTCCAATTTCCCACTTTCCTGTTTGTTTATCGTCCAAAGACTCGCATCCATATGTTAGTATAGGAGTTATATAGCACTGAAGAACTATCTTTCTCACCACTAATGACAAGGTCATATCACACAATATATTTTTAATTTTTCCGACTGTTGCTTTTGCCTGCCCTTTTCTGCTTCTTATTTCTGTTGAACTTCTTCCATCTGCTGTAATCGTTGTACCTAAATACTTGAATTGGTGGACCTGAATACTATATCCTTCACTTTGATCTTGCAAGCTGTGGTGGTATTTAGTTTCATTGAGGTACAATAATATAATATAACACAATAATATACGCCAGAAAAAGAGAGAGAGTTTGCCATCTATTGCGCCATTGAACGTTTTTTCATGGAAGAAATATGTTGGCTAAATATTTCAAGTGAATTAGGTTCAGGTATGCACAATTGGTAGCATAATTTCAGAGAAGTTGTTTTAGTAATTACATTCAATTACTTGTGTGGTGTTGGTGGTTATTGTCTGCCTCATTTATTCAGTTATCTTGCTGAGTGTTTCACGAACATAGTTGCCAGTAGAATATCTTTGCTGGTGCTAAATAGTCTGTTGTACACATTTTTGTTTTCTAGGGTGAGGTTTGAGCTCTCATGGCCTGTTCATAACAAATAAAACTATGCATGCAGGGTGTGTTTAAAATCTGCTGCTATCCGTGCACAGATTTGTTGTCTTTCATTCTGTGTCTATGTTGTATGTTGAAATGACTACTAAATATGAATATAGTGATTTGATGTGAACTTCCCATTAGCGTCTCAAATGTTTTATTCTTTCACATATTTTATTATTGTATACCAACATAAAAACAAAAACAAAATCACTACAGTCAAAAAATATTGGGTTGATAGCTACGTCCTGAATAGAATACCCTACCCAATTTAATAACAACACAGACTGACATTGATGATATTTAATCTAAACATTCTACCCGTAGTCTTGCGTAACAGTTTCAATGTTGATCGTGCCATGAAATCTATCCAGTATCCAATCATGTCTCATGTCTGTCATGCTCTGGCTCATTCCCTCAACTTGTGTCTGTTGTAATATTGTACGACTTCTACTATTTCTGCTTCTTCTTCTTCTTATGTGTATTGGTTGTCAAACACTTGCCTGCTATAATGATGCAATCAATAGATCTTATCTTGTCACAATGAGACCAAACATGAGAACAATGCGTTCTAATGGTGGTCGAAAAATTTCCTATGTCGGTATAACTAAATACACTCACTTAGTTTCTCTAGGTACCCATGGTATTCTCATCACTTCTGTAGAACACATCGTAATTGTATTTAAAAACATTACTTTCTTGATTATTCACTATACATGTTTCATCAATTCTTAGCATCAATTACTTCACATATTGTCTAAAATATGTTCTATTTCCATTCCGAAATGGTGATAATCCCGTTAGATGCAAGCAGGTTGTTCTTGACAACCAAAAGTCTTTCACATAGTCTGTCAGACAAAAGGACAAGTTCTTTTCAGTTGTTAACTGAGGTGATACCAGGACTAATGTAAAGATGTTTGAAAGACATGGTTGTATAAGGGAGGTTTTCAGTTGTTAACTGGGGTGATACCAGGACTAATGTAAAGATGTTTGAAAGACATGGTTGTATAAGGGAGGTTTTCAGTTGTTAACTGAGGTGATACCAGGACTAATGTAAAGATGTTTGAAAGACATGGTTGTATAAGGGAGGTTTTCAGTTGTTAACTGAGGTGATACCAGGACTAATGTAAAGATGTTTGAAAGACATGGTTGTATAAGGGAGGTTTTCAGTTGTTAACTGAGGTGATACCAGGACTAATGTAAAGATGTTTGGAAGACATGGTTGTATAAGGGAGGTTTATGGATGAATATTTACTCCATGAAGATAGGCTCTCCAGTGCATCAGTATCCCAAGATAATCACGTCCTTCCAGGAGAACATCACACACCTCTGGGTCAATTAGCTCATCATTTTCATGTCAGATATAATGACCTATCCGTAGTGATGGCATATCTTGCATTCCCCTTCACCTTGGAGTCTGTCACAAATAGCACAAGTGCCCAATGGCCTTCATCTCTATATCCTAGGTCCCTTCATCTCTATAACAGACTATTTTATAGAAACAAAAGTAAGAAATGTAAAGATATTACAATTATGTTTTTTTCACAGGTGACCGGTTGTCAGCCTATCCCCCAACTTTCCTTAGTCACCTCCTATGATTTTCCTGGAAAGAAAACAGTCACCCTATTCCTTGAATCCTAACCTAGATTATCCAGACCTCAGTTACCACACTTGTGATTCCGAAATCCATCGTTACGGGAAATATGAGTTCTTTGATATGATTCTACCAAGTGTGCTGGTGAAAGATCAAGCCGCTTTCTCAAATCATATCACGTCCACCTTCTGTCCGCTTTATTGAATATGTCTTGCACCTTGTCTGTGAATCAATACAGCAGTATATGCCAAACCCGTAGACACAAGAGTTGGAAAGTTTGAGGGGTTCACCCCCACCTCCAAATCTGTGCTCTTAGAGAAATGGAACCTAATAATTAACATTACAGACGCCATACAAAAAAAAAAAACAGCGGAAGAAATGCACAAAACACATCTTCCATTTACGAATTTATGTGTTATTAAGACAATAACTATTGTGTTTTGAAAAGATATCTGCTGAAAAAATAAAATGAACATTTTATTTTCTTCAACACTCCTGCCCCTTTCACTCTTCTTCTTTCACTAAATTCTTCAAGAATTTAATCTTCATTACAGATACTGTTACGCATAAATATACAATTTATTCTACTATTACGCATAAATATACAATTTATTCTACTATTACGCATAAATATACAATTTATTCTACTGTTACGCATAACTATACAATTTATTGAAAGTCAAACTTTGCTATTAAAAATAAATACATATGAATGAAATAAATATACACATGAAATAAATATATATGCATGAAATAGATACATGTATGTAAGGCCGTTAGCGTCTTGCAGATGGTCATTTAGTAAAAGCAATCCGTCGAAGATTTTCTCAGGAATGGTGACTTTTCAAGGGATCATATTACAGCAACGGAAGATTTTTATTTGTGTTTCTCTCATATTTCTTCCATATTTTTAAACATATTATTTCTGAACAATGCTGCCCCCGTGCGCAAGTTCTGCCTCCAGACATCCAGAATTTTGGTCGTGTTTTCTCATTTTGTTTTGATTATATGTGAAAGCCTGTCATTGAGGATTTACATATGTCTTCATAGCTCAGCATTGGTTACCGCAGGTTCGATGACCGTCATGTATCTCCGTACAAGTCTCAGAATAGTACTTTTTGTGGGATGCGGCAGATTGACAGTCTGCAGACGTGACCCAACCAACGCAATCTATTTATATTAAATGTTTCCATGGCAGATGGTAGCTGATTGCGACGCAACACTTTCATGTTGGTGATTTTGTCGTGCTATTTAATTTTTAAGATCTTGAGGAGACATCTTAGATGAAAGATGTTAGGTCTCCTCTCATGTTTGTTATAGGTAGTCCATGTTTCAGATCCGTAGTATAGTGTACTCAGCATGCATGATAGATGCGCATCTTTGTTTTCAATTTTAGTTTATAGTTTTTCCCCAAGCTAACTTTGGCAGTTCGCCAAAAATGGTAGCCGTTTTCCCTATACGTGTGTTTATTTAATTGCCATTGGTAGAGCGCGTGACCGTGTAGGTTAAAACACCATTCTCAGACCCTTGAGGTCCCTGGTTCAATCTACGGCTGGGATAGGATTTTTTTCTTTCGGAGGTACAATCAAAATCCTTCCTGTACATATCACGGTGTCCACTATAGCAAAGCGACCTTTATTTCTACAACCCATAGAAAGCATTCTTGCACCATGTAACAGGAAAACATGCATTTACGAAATTTGTTCTTTATTTCATTGTCCAGTGAAAAGGTGGACGAAATAAATATATGTACATGAAATAAATAGATATACATGAAATAAACCATTGAAGACCACCATGATATTCAACAACTTGCACATGTTTTTTCTGAGTAGACATCTTACAGATTGCACTAGTTAAATTCTTCTAAACACTGATTTAAAAAAAAAGGAAACACCAAGAAAACCTCGAGATACACTCCTCATTACCACACACAATTAAATGAATTATTCAAAAGTGGAAAGCGAGTGAACAGTTATAGCGTCCTGGGTTTTAAAACAAAGAAACAAACCATAAAGTCACTTATTAAAATATGCGTTGACATATCAAACCACCGCCAATTTCCCCCTGCGTCAAACCAGGGTTTGAGCTTCTAGTTCACGATGAAAAGAATAGGGTCAATGACTCTATATATGTAGTCGGAAGCGACTAAGGAAAGGTACGGACTAGGCTGACAACCTGTCACTCGTGAACCACTTATTCTTACTGATTTGTATATATCAATTTCTTACTTGTATCTACTGTGAAATAATCCCCATTGATGACGAATTGATGTAGATCAACCCACATTGCACTCTAGTCCTTAAGTGACAGACTTCTAGGTGCTGGTGCTGTTAGATGTGCTATCACTGTAATATTGGTCAACATATCTGACAAAAGAATGATGGACTGCTTGATCCAGACGTATATACTACGCCATGAACGGGCTCCTGTAAAGACCTGTGTATAGACAGGTAAATGGGACCTGAAAGACTGATTTCTATTATTTCCGTGATTTTCATTGGTCGACTTTGGTGGGGTTTTTTTGTTAGCGACACCAAGAATATAAATGGTGACCAACAAAATTTCCGAAAGTAATAAAAATAACGTCACAAATGCAGTCGTGTTTATTTTCTGTATGGAGGTATTTACTGCCGCCGGTCTCAGTTTACGACCCTGACAGGACGTGATGAATGATACCATTGAACTGGAATACTTCATTTCAGGGAGAACACATGCATTCATAAAAATCTCCCAATAAAATAATAGCCACGGCTTTGAGACGGCAAACGTTACGTCAATTCTAGAGTCACCTCAATTACTGGCTGAGGATGACCTATGCTTTTGTCAGATAGATTATGAGCTTTCTGACAGCCAAAGACATTTACTCATCATTATGAACAACAATTTTGTAAAGAAAGACATGGGGGTTTGAGTGGGTGAATATCCTCCCTCCACTCCTAGAAAATTGGAACGTGAGTGGTTGAATATTTAAACTCCCCTCCTAGCAAATTGGGATGTGAGTGGGTGAATATTTCCACTCCCTCCTAGCAAATTGGGATGTGAGTGGCTGAATATTCCCACTCTCCTCCTAGCAAATTGAAGCATGTCACTTAGTACTAGGGTGCAATGAAAACGTGTGTAAATTGACGCCCCCCCCCCCACCCATATAAAATAAGATTTTTACACAAAAATATCGTCAAAAATACCTCCATCATACAAGGTAAATAGTTTTTGTAAAGGTAAATCCTGTCTTCCCTCTTTACTGAAGATGTATCTACGGTTCTGATAGTGTTACTTGTGTCAAGCATCAATGTAGCCTTCACTGATGAAGATATATCTACTGTCCTGCCAGTGTTACTTGTGTCGTGTATCACTGTAGCCTTGACTGATGAAGATATATCTACTGTCCTGCCAGTGTTACTTGTGTCGTGTATCACTGTAGCCTTGACTGATGAAGATATATCTACTGTCCTGCCAGTGTTACTTGTGTCGTGTATCACTGTAACCTTGACTGATGAAGATATATCTACTGTCCTGACAGTGTTACTTGTGTCGTGTATCACTGTAGCCTTGACTGATGAAGATATATCTACTGTCCTGCCAGTGTTACTTGTGTCGTGTATCACTGTAGCCTTGACTGATGAAGATGTATCTACGGCCTTACCAGTTTTACTTGTGTCGTGTATCACTGTAGCATTGACCGATTGATGCGCACGACATAGCACATTTGATTTCGTATTAAACAATGATGTCTTCATGCATTTCTTCATTGAATCTAACTTTTTATTGGTTTGTCTCTGCCAGTTCGTGGCTATCAACTGGGTACTAAATACCTTCTAGCTGAATTAATGAGGATCCTGTTTGTTACGTTTATGTTTATTGTTGGACGTTTGGTTTGTCGCTTTTTACATACCATAGTCGCATGCCAAAAATAGCCAAGGCAAACCAATAAAGTTCACACAAATCGGAAATTAGTTCATGTTTAAGTTTTAGTTGATAGGTCCCCTATTCCGCCGACGGTCTCGGCTACTTTCAAATTTGATATTGTAAACTCATGTATTTGGAAACGGTGGATTCATATTTAGAGAATCATAAAATTTCATTCTGATTTTTTGTCCTATACATTTCCTAACCTACAGTTTTCTCACGGAACTTCTAAACCGCCATTTCTTATCAGATATACTATTATTTTATTTACTAATTTTCTTTGTCATTTCTTGATATTACGTGCTTAATTCAACGACATGAGTGTGGAGCACTCATCGAGATGTTAAACGTTTTGTCTCACTTTCGTGAGATCCAGTGTTCGAGTCCCAGTAAAAATTGTGTTTTCCTTCTGGCGGAAATAAACAAGCTTACTATATACTTTGTTGATTTGGCCTTTGTCCGATTTTATTATCTCTAATTGTCCAAGGATGTCTTTCTCGCCTCTGATTCCTTCAAAGGGTGGGAACTGGCTATTGTATGCTATTATACCTGGCATATCTGGTTCATAGTCATGTTGTCACCGCAAGAGTATCATCGAACTATTTTAAATGTATTTTATTTTACTTGCATTACATCTGATATTTTTTCACTTTGTATGTGCACATTCCCTTCCTTGCAACCTTCAGAAGCTTTGTAAAAATATTTGTAAACTAATTATTGTGTTGCATAGCAGTTGAATGGATACTGTGCTTCTTTCAAAAGATATAAAGGGATTAGAACAACTAGCGAAGAACAAAGAAATACATTAAATCACAACACTTATATTTAAACGCGCAAAAAACAAAAATCATGTCAACATATATAATAATACAACAACCAAAAATCAGAATAGACAATACCGAGATGAATGTGTGAATAAATTCGAATACTTAGGAGCAAATATCAACGATGAAGGAGACTATATGGCAGAGATAAGGAAGAGATTGACAATGGCATATTATAAAATATCACGTTTGAAAAACATATAAAAAAGCAACAGAATAGAAACGAAACTGCTTATACTACGAACTTTTATTTTTCTGGTTGCAACATACGGCTGCGAAACATTGATCCTAAGTAAAACAGCGGCAACGAAGATCAACGCCTTAAAGATGAAATGCTACAGAAAGATACTTAGAATATCATGGAAGGAAAAAAAGAGAAACTCAGATATTATAAGCACATTGATGATTCCAGGGTGTTGGTTACTAAACACAATAACAAAAAGAAAACTAAACCTGTTTGGTCATATAAAGAGACAACTATTTAGAAAGACGAATAATGGAGAGCAGAGAACCAGAGGAGGAGAAAAGGGCACACCAAGAAGACGATGGACTAACGACATTAGAGATATCATTAATACGTCGTTGGAAAATGCAAACTGCATCGCCCAAGACAGAGAGGGATTAAAGGAGTTCATTGGGAAGACAACGTTCTAGAGAGAATACGTCACATGACATTGACATGCAATAGAATACAGTTGTCAGCAGATTAACATAAGTCTTGATCGGAGAAATTGCAGCTCAAATAAACATGGAAAGGCTTCCACAACTCCATCATTCCATAATCAACATCTGACTAGAACTTTGAGTCTGCACACTTTTGGATGGTTGATGGAATGGAAAGCGGAACATTTATGGGAATATCCCTTGTTTCATGATGTTGGTTTCTTATCAGGAATAAAGAACATGGATCAAGTGTAGCACTGTTTCTTTGGTAACAGCGCTGAAGTGTATTCAGTTCTAGATCCACTGTAGCACTCTTTCGTGTGTAATAAGGCTTAAGTATATTCAGTTCTAGATTTACTGTAGCACTGTTTCTTTGGTGGTAGTCAGGGCCGTAGATATGTTTACCTTATGTAGGGAGTTATACCTAAAATAATTTACAAAGGGGTCTTTGGTCCGACTTCGTGAGTAAGTTTCACTATGTGAGGAAAAATTTGAAGACCTTTATACAAATATTTCCTAAGGGAGAGGAGGATGGGAGATGTTTTTAACGAACTTTTGATTAAGGTCCTCGTATTAAAAATCGTGTCACATTTGCTTGGGAAAGGCCGAAGAGGTGGAACAATCAACCCTGCGCTCTTTATTTACTTTTCTGGTGGTAGTGCTGATTAAAGCTGAATTAGCTCTTAGTTTATTTAGTTCAGATTCAATGTAGCACTGTTTCATTGGTGGTAGTGCTGTGAAGTGTATTATGTTCATATCCAGTGCAGCAGTGTCTTTGGTGGTAGAGCTGAAGTGTATTCAGTTCAGACATGAGTTAAAGCAAGCTTGTGTTTTCCGGTTTTATATACTAAAAAAGGGAAAGAAATAATCACTGCCGTCTGCCATGCATGGCTTAAGAGACGACTAGGGAGTTGGGTGTGTCCTCAACTAGGGAGTTGATTGTATCCTCCCATAGGTGAAATTGACACACAAGTCATGCAGACGTCGGATATGTCAGGCCGAAAATCACACTCAAGATGTAAAATATGACGCCAAACACATTGCGCTCTCAGAACTACATCATGTTAACCTGTAGGAGGTTAAGTCTGAATTACATCTTGTTAACCAATAGGAGGTTACGTCTGAACTACACCATGTTAAGCAGTAGGTGGTCAAGAAAGGACACAGAAATAGAAGAATAAAAATATATATTCTTACAATGTGGGCCAACTATTACTCAGATTTTAAAAAATGTTGAAGAAACATATTAAGAGCTCAAGTGCTTAGTTTGAGGTTAGCTAAAAGATATTCGCAGATTTGTGTGTTGTGTTTGCATCATAAACAGTATGATAGTTTTTTACATCATAAATCGGATGATTTATTGTTTGTTTACGTCATAAATTGTATGACTGATTGTTTGTTTACATCAGAAATAGTATGATTGATTGCTTATTTCTTGTTGAGCATTTTTTTTTCAAATTTGGAGTAGTCGTAAAAATGTGCAATGTTTTGAAGACGACTCCAGCACTTTTGCGTGTAGATGTCTTCACTCATTCGAGGTATTAATTTCTTCAATAACCCGAGGTATCCATTTCTTGAATGACCCGAGGTATCAATTTCTTCAATAACCCGACGTATCCATTTCTTCATAAACCCGAGGTATCCATTTCTTCAAGAACCCGAGGTATCCATTTCTTCAATCATCTGGCGTATTCATTTCTTCAATAATCCATGGTATCCATTTCTTGATTGACTCGAGGTATCCATTTCTTCAATAACCCGACGTATCCATTTCTTCAATAACCCGAGGTATCCATTTCTTCAAGAACCCGAGGTATCCATTTCTTCAATAACCCGAGGTATTCATTTCTTCAATAACCCGAGGTATTCATTTCTTCAATAACCCAAGGTATCTATTTCTTAAATAACCCGAGGTATTCATTTCTTCAATAACCCGAGGTATCCATTTCTTCAATAACCCGAGGTATCCAATTTCTTCAATCATCCGACGTATTCATTTCTTCAATAATCCATGGTATCCATTTCTTCAATCATGTGAGGTATCCATTTCCTCAATCATGCGAAGTATCTATTTCTTGCATATTTTCTTTCAATTCAATATGATTCAACAACTTCACAACATCTTTTCGTATAGTTTTACCCTTCTATCTAAATCAAGCTTTCTAGTGACCGCTCAACTACTACAGTAAAGTTGAACCCTACAATCAGCGTGGGACTTGGAACTCATCAAAATAGGATCTGTTACCAAGTGTCTCTGCAAAACTGCTTTCCTATTCCATGCAGGTGTCAAATTGTTCTAATCTCACGTCACCCTTCAACAACGTGCTCCAGAGCTTTACTCACAACTTTCATTTCTATAATCCTGTATTTCGCATTACTCCTGACTGCGGGAGTTCGGCAAAGTTTACTCACAAATCTCAACATTGCGTGGCTAATAAGAAAGTCGAGAAATAAAGAGGCTCGTTAGTAAAGAGGCGCCAGCAATTAGGCTCAAGTGTTATTGATATTTCAATTCTGCAAGGCTGGATAGAAAACATGAAAGCGGTCGTAGTGAGAGCTAGTTTCAACCTGGAATTTTCGTAAATTAAAATGGAATAGCTGGGATAGGATAAGTAGTTTTAAAGCAATGGGAACGGGTGAAGGTTATTGATAAAAATGATTTCAGTTTTTACAGTAAAGGATATATCCAAATAAATATTTCAACGTCCGTGTTTTGGAGGGACCTGAAAGAGGAACATACTATAGTAATACTGCGAGTAGCCATGTAGAAATAACATTTAGGTTGAAATTTTCAATCTCATTTCATAGGCTGAAGTGGTTAAAAACTATAATGAAGGCGGAATTGTCAGACGGAATGTCGCAGATACCGGAACGAAGATTTTTCCCTCGTTTTCTTAAGCTCTCACCTTATATCTCTTATAAAAGGGCAATGTTACTACTACTTGATTCAAGCAGGATGTAGTATAAAGAATGGAAATATGTTGTGTCGCCGATTTATTTGCGCCAATAGACGAAACATCATTGGGCGAAAGGCCTACATTGAAAATCCCTGCTTAAAAGTCACACATATTCAACTGAAGCTGTAAACCAAAACAACACGTTATGTTGTCAGGACTGCATCTAATAGGCGGTTGTAATGTGGAAATGAAGGTAGAAGAGGAGGAAGAGTTCCTGTGCTGTTTGCATATGGAATAACTACAGAATACGACAACTAATGTCATCTATTGTCGCGGGTTGATCTTATTGGGCCGCAGGTGAATGCGGATACCGACCTCTTGAATATGGATACAATTTGGTAGAAACAAAACACGAAATAATAAGCATTGAATTTCACAAAACAAACTGACTCCTATGAAGGAATATAGTAACAAGTCACAAACAGCCTGAATGGACGTTTTGACCGAAAGTCTTTGTTAAGAGTAAAATATAAGACACACAAAGTCACATAATTAAAGAAAATAATGCAAATAAATTACCGATAGTATTTTGTCTAGTAAAAAATATAGTTAATTTTAGTATTGAGTTTAGGTTTTACTTTCCATCTGTGTTTTATTTTTTCTTATAAAGTTCCATGGACAGAAAAGTTTGCGTATTTTTGGAATTCTCAACTATATTTCTTCGCATGCTTCAACTTATTTTGTGAAATATCGATCACATTACTTCATGCTCTCTGTTTCTATTTACTGCACACATACTTACATAGCCGCGCACACACGCATTATTCTTCTTATTATATTAAAATGACAAATATTCAGACACATTCCACATACACTCTGAAGTGCGACATGGATGTGTTCACACTCTGAAGTGCGACATGGATGTGTTCACACTCTGAAGTGCGACATGGATGTGTTCACACACTGAAGTGCGACATGGATGTGTTCACACACTGAAGTGCGACGTGGATGTGTTCACACTCTGAAGTGCGACATAGATGTGTTCACACACTGAAGTGCGACATGGATGTGTTCACACTCTGAAGTGCGACATGGATGTGTTCACACACTGAAGTGCGACATGGATGTGTTCACACACTGAAGTGCGACATGGATGTGTTCACACTCTGAAGTGCGACATGGATGTGTTCACACTCTGAAGTGCGACATGGATGTGTTCACACTCTGAAGTGCGACATGGATGTGTTCACACTCTGAAGTGCGACATGGATGTGTTCACACACTGAAGTGCGACATGGATGTGTTCACACACTGAAGTGCGACATGGATGTGTTCACACTCTGAAGTGCGACATAGATGTGTTCACACACTGAAGTGCGACATGGATGTGTTCACACTCTGAAGTGCGACATGGATGTGTTCACACACTGAAGTGCGACATGGATGTGTTCACACACTGAAGTGCGACATGGATGTGTTCACACACTGAAGTGCGACATGGATGTGTTCACACTCTGAAGTGCGACATGGATGTGTTCACACTCTGAAGTGCGACATGGATGTGCTCTATCTTCCTTGCATATTCCATTACATATACCCATTGTATATGTAAAATTGCCAGAGCCAATGACGAAGACAACCTAAACAAACTTTTGAGCGAGCATCTCTTTGCAGACGTTCAAGCAACAATATCGACCTCATAAGAACAACTACAACAACATATAAATGTACTCCACACACCATTTAGGGACTTTAATATAAAGATAAACACACACACACACAAAACGAGGTAATATCAATGGCAAATACAGGAAGAGACGCTACTATTTTCATCAATATCCAACAATTGACACAGGTGAAAGAATTCACTTATCTTGGAAGCATCACATCATCAGCTGGGAGAAAATATAAGAAAACCAACGTAAATGCAACATAGCATACCAGATCTTAAGTCAGGTTTCTCCTATTTTCTAAAAAATATATATGTGAACATGAACACCAAGACTGCACTATCTAAAACGATCATTATACCATCACTATGCTACCAATGTCAAACGTGGACACTAACAACAAAAGACAAAAGAAAACTTGTTACAACAGAAATGACGTGTCTATGTAGAGTTCTCCGCGAAAAAATAAAGTGGGAATCAGAAATGAAAACATCATAAATCTAACAAACACAATGACAACCTGGATTACATCAGAAGACAACAGCGTAAGTGGTTCTCACATGCTTCCAGACTACACATCAGATAGTGTCACTCAAATAAGCATTGCATTTCAGACACGATGGATGTTGTTCGTCCGTCCATCACAAGTGACAATGGCGATTTGTTACATCCACTTTTCAAATATCAGTTAGATTTAAACGATAGATACAAAGACAGGGGCAGACTACACTAAGATGGATCACAGAAACAAAAGAAAACAACCATATAAGAATCACATAAAAAGGCCGTATGCAGAAAACACTTCTACCCCTGATACTGTTATGCATAAAGGGTCATAACGCGAATAGAAACGATTATTATTAGTGTTCCTTCTTCTTCTTCTTCTTCTTTTCTTTCTCTTTTACCCTTTACTGGTGTCGAGGGAGATACAATGTTCTTGATCTCGCTTTTCTGGCAGCTTCAGATAATGTTATTTGGTGTTCGTGTAATGTCTCTTTGATGTTGTCCATCCAGCGTACTCTAGGTCTTTCATTGGTTCTTCTTTCTGCTTCTCCTCTCTTCATATATGCTTTATCACTATTATGATTATTGGTATGGATATTGTTATTGCGAGCTATATTATTATTATTATTATTATTATTATTATTTATTATATCAAACTGTGAGTTGCGTAAACGGTGTCAATGTAAGGACATGAATATTCATATAAAGACAAGAGATTGGAGATATAACAAACACGTTTTATAGTAGAGGAATGTGGCGATAATTGCTGAAGCTAGAATAGACATCCTATGGTAGATGAAAGCAATGGGAGACCCGAGATTAATTGGAGTATAAACTCACAACAGGAATCTTAAAAATTCTTGAGACTAACGGGAATTGAACCGGTCCGTTCAACGGCACCAAATCGCATAGCAACTATTGAACACGCGTTCTTCCGTACTTTACTAACCGCATCTCCAAAAAAAGATGCGATTTCAACAACATCTTTATTTGGAGATGCGGTTAGTCAAGTACGGAAGAACGCGTGTTCAATAGTTGCTAGGCGATTTGGTGCCGTTGAACGGACCGGTTCAATTCCCGTTAGTCTCAAGAATTTTTAAAAATTGTCCTCTTGCTTCCTACTTATATTTACTTGTATCAACAGGAATCTTAATGGGTTAACACTGAAACATGTTACCTAGAATTACAAATTACATATATTTGTGGATTTCTTATGTTGTTGCTCTAACTATCACGAGTGTAACACGTTAGAAGATAGAGATTTGAAGAAAGAAACATTCTGCCGTATCATCATGTTATCTCATTTACTATGCCCATGGATGTCTACAAGCCTCACAACATTGCCCATATCATCAGCATCTATACAACCTCTAACCCCAACCAAGACCTCCCCTAACAGAACTTATTATAGTTACCACTTTATGGAGGATAGAAAACGTTTGTTAACAGTCAAACCAGATCAATGTTAAACGTTTTACAATGCGTGCTCATTGACGGAAGAGTTTACTCCCACTTGAACTAATTACGTTCAACATCTAACAAAGTTTTCTTAGTTCGTAAACAATTCAATTTATTTTGAAAATTCGGATGTTGCAAGCCATAAGTATGTTTTTTAACTGTAAATTTTTATGTTAAAAAATAATTCTCTTTATTTTCTCTCTCATCTCATTTTTGCATTTGCGATCCTTCCTTTAATTATTTATGACTTTAACTATATGTGGCTTTCTTTAACTGTACATGATTTCCTTTAACTATATGTGACTGTCTTTAACTATATATGACTGCAATTAACTATGTATGACTTTCTTTAACTATATATGACTGCTATTAACTATTTATGACTTTCTTTAACAGTATGTGACTTTCTTTAACTTCGTATGACTGCAATTAACTATGTATGACTTTCTTTAACTATATATGACTGCTATTAACTATGTATGACTTTCTTTAACTATATATGACTGCTATTAACTATGTATGGCTTTCTTTAACTATATATAACTGCTATTAACTATTTATGACCTTCTTTAAGTACACATGACTGTCTTACACCATACGTGACTTGCTTTAACTATTTATGATTCTCTATATATAAGAACGATTTTTTCCATGTTTCTTTTTCTCTAATTCTCTTCTCAATGTTTCTCATACTCTTTTTCCCAATCCCATGCGGCCCTCAAACCTTTATAGCAGATCTTGAGTAATTACAACCTCAGGTACTTAGGCAAAGTCCATTCGAAGAGAAAAGAAATAAAATATTGCTTACTCTTAAATGTGTTACTGTAGATCAGGCATTCTCAACCTGGTGCTCTCGCAAGAACATGCGCTCTCGCCATGCGAGTTAAAAAGTGCTCGTGAGCACCAACGATTACATATGGGCGGCACTCGCGGTGTGAACAAATTGGATACTCATTTTGTAGATGATGATTCCATGTCCCGCGCGAGAGTGAAATAATTTATTTGACTGATACAGAAAGGAAAGATGTTTGACTCGTTAGCGTTAGGTTTAAAAAAAAAAAAATCTTGGGCACGGTGTAGGAAATCTGGATAATTCATAGTAGTATTAACTCAAGACTTCCTAGACTAAGTTAATAAATTTAATAAGTGTAACCTTAAAATCACCCTCAACGGAGAAACAATTCAGACAATTGATAATTGTTTTTACTTAGGCAGCAAAATGACACAAAATGGAGATAAAACAAGAGATCTCCCCCAGAATTGCGTTGGCATCATGTGCGCCAAAAATAGCTAAGGACGACCAATGACATGCACAGAAATACTCGAAATACCGAAACCAAACTTCTATATCATCTGCGAACGTATCAATACGTGTTCCTAAGTCATGTTTCCTAAGTCATTGTTCCTAAGTCATGGTTCCTAAGTCATGGTTTATAAGTACCAAAGTTCGTATTTATAATTACGTCCCTAACTATAATCCTCTTGATGAAGTTATATTATATTTTTCATATTTTCTCTCCTATCTTACCGTTTTCACATAGGTTATACATATAGTCACATTTTTCAAACGAGATTCTTCTCATGTTATTGTGGACGATATTCGATGATAAATAAGGCTGCTGTAAAAATGTAGTGCTTAGGTAGAACACAAAGCTTTGTGAGAATATTATAATGACTCACGGACTGTGAAGTATTGGTACCGAAACACGCAAACAACAACATACAAGGCACTCTCTACGTTTAACCTTAATGTCGTTTTCAAGAAAATACACAACAAAGAGGATCAAACAATAAAAGACAATGAAAACAGCAAAAACAGTGACATTATAACAGACACTTTCCCTTTGACGTCTGTGCGATTCAATGTTAGCTGTTTAAAAGCTTCTGTAACAGTGCCATTATTTTTACTGCTTTTATTATTATTTTTTGTTTTGCTTGTTCATTGCTTGTTCTGCTTTGCATTCTCTTGAAAAAGATCTGAAGGTTGAAACGTTGAAACACTGTATATTGTTATTTGTATGTTTTCGTACAAATACCCCATAGTGTGATAGATTGTAATTGTAAAACTCCACCCCTTCTTGATAGGCTCTGGCGATATGCAAGTAATTTCACATTGCAACTATTATTTGCTTCATTATCGCTCCATGTAAAAAAAACTCGTGTGGACGTACAATAAATCAACTACAGGAACTCATCATCATCATCATCATCAGGTCCCATGCCGGCTGGCGTAGGCGATCATGGCTCTCTACAGTTCTCTGTCTCCAGTATTATGTATCCGAAACGTTGTTGTTTCTCTGCCGTGCCATGTTGTTAAACTAATATTTTTTCGCACTGTCAGCAATTTCTTGCTTGATACCACTGGTCACCAATATCTTGTTTTATATCAATAGGTACTAACATCTTGCATGTTATCACTAGTCAACAATATCTTGCTTGATATCACTAGTCAACAATACCTTGCTTTGATATCACTAGTCATCAATATCTTGCTTGTTATCACTAGTCACCAATATCTTGCTATATATCACTAGTCATCAATATCTTGCTATATATCACTAGTCATCAATATCTTGCTTGTTATCACTAGTCATCAATATCTTGCTATATATCACTAGTCATCAATATCTTGCTTGTTATCACTAGTCACCAATATCTTGCTATATATCACTAGTCACCAATATTTTGCTTGCATTATTATTTAATCAATTTATTATTTACACATTAACCTATTACATCTACGTCTATTCTTTTGGTCCAGTAAGTTCTCAATAAATTGTAGTAAGCTGAAAGTGTCCGTGTTCAGGTGAACTAACGGTATTCTGAATCTTCTTTCCCAGAATTGAAAAGTCAGGGTTTCAGTTTTCAGATGGGATACTGAATAATCAACCACCTGGAGTTGAAAATGATTTATTTATATACAGATATAGCAGCTGACTACCAAAATAAAATGTGCATTTTATGATCTAACTGTTTTATGAGACTATTGCGAATATCTTGGACATGAAGAAATACCAAGCATCATGTATTGAACAGCCTAATCTAATAAACAATTGCCTTCTAACTAGCCTGAACGTATATACGTAGAGGTTTCTGTTACTTTCAAAGATGCAGTCAAATATGTGTCGAGGATCCGAAAATATAACAAATGTAGCAGTACTCTGACGCGGCATGCATACAATAAGAGACGACTAAGGAGTTCTTCGAACTACGCTCTGCTAACCCCCGGAAGTGTGAGAACTAACGCAGAAGAGGAAAACTATTTACTAAGAATAGGTCCAATGGTTAAAATAGGTTGAGTTTCGAATCAGTGTGACAGACAGAGCTTTTACTGATGAGTTTTCAGTTTCCTAACTAATGCTACACACGCAATCTCATGGCCAGTATCACTTTCAGCACAGAAATCACAGCAATATTTCTCTCTCTCGATCTTCCCCTCGACAATGAGTCCTGGTACCATCTTCTCCAATAGCTGCGTGAGCAACTATTTAATTTGTAAATCACCATTGACTATATGCATCATAGACAGGGCTAGATATTTCCACACTCATCCGCATTGCTGAGGATAGAATTCGCTGGAGGACTCTGTGTGCTGAAGCATCCAATATGGTACCCCTACGACCCTGAAGGGTTATGGGTTTATTGATTACTGATTGATATGCATCATTGCTAATACAAATCAAATCTGAACTACATAATAGAAGGACAAGCTACTTTGAAACTATAATGCTCAAGAATGATTATTATAATAAATAATGTACATTGTAACAGCATTTACGTTTCTTGATGATATAAACCAGTGGTTCTAAACCTTATACACATGACCTCTTTTTGGGCCATTAAACAACTGTGGCTTTCCTGTGACTTAAAAAGAAGACGTCATCCACTATCTTTTAGTCATCAGTAATACTTTTTAAGGCTTTTTGTTCCATGTCTTACTAAAACTATTTCCTAATAAAAACTATTCTGTAACACCCTCTCTCTCTCTCTCTCTCTCTCTCTCTCTCTCTCTCTCTTAGACTGAACTGTGCACCACTTTCCAATATTTCAGTGTTTTTCCGTTGTCCTCTGCAAGTATCTGTGTTTCTAAGGGGATCAAATGATCCACGTTCAGAGCCACTTGTCTAAACAAAAAAAAACATGAATATGAGAATTACTACCTCTTTTTTCCACAGGTCGTCATCATGATGATAGTATGTCCATTACATCATCGCAAGAGAATTTTGACCCTGATGAAGATGATGATACATGTGAAGAAAACAGTAAACATATCGGAGATGAAGATAGCGATGAGGAGAAGAGGATCAGCGACGAGAACGGCAACTTAAGTAGCGATAGCAGCAAGCAAGGCAAACCTAGGCGAGCTAGGACTGCTTTTACATATGAACAGTTGGTCGCCCTGGAGAATAAGTTCAAGACAACTAGATATCTTTCTGTGTGTGAGCGGCTTAATCTGGCACTCAGTTTGAACCTCACTGAGACACAGGTGAGAACATACAATTTATCTGTTATTTGTATCAGCCAAAAGTAGCAATAAGTCTTTGTTGGTTGGTTGGTTGGTTGCTGATCCAGCGGTCCATGGGTTCATGCCCTTTCACCCACTAAAACATTATATTGCTGGGGAGTCTGTGGATTTTCGTCCCACCCCGGTCCAGAGCCTGAGAAAAACTATCACACTACTAGGAAGGTAGGTTCAACCTATGAACTGCTCCGAGCCACTGCAGCCAAGATAGGGTTCACTGTGCTCATTCTCCGCCACCAATTGACTACTGGTTATGCCGAACTCTATTGCTCCAGGCATTCAACCAAATGTTCAAGTCAACAGGATTGTCACGTCCTGAGTCAGTGTGCCTCTATGATGGGCCTCAGCCATAGGAAAAACAGTGCTGTCAGTTTCCTCCTCCCCACCGCTGCGCAGCAAATCTCTGGCTCTCTCCCAACCACAGAGGGTGCATACATAAACAAAAAAAGAAAAACAAAACAACATGGCATAAAATACATTGTAACAAAAAATTAAAAGTATGAGAGGCATAATTGTATAGATGACATGCCAAGAAGCTTCTATAATAGATAACCTCAATATAACGGCATGTCATAGGTTTTTTTGTTGCATGGGTGGTTTGTCTAATGGGCCATTGGTGAGACCCACAGACGCAAACCATGCGTATAAGTCTTTGTCAACCTATTCTTCTGCCGTTGTTACCAAATTCCTGCAGAATAGCAAGATGCAGTCTGGAGCTCGGAGTGTTTGTGTCCTTTTCTACAGCGTGGCTAAAATATCGGTTCCTTTCAGTCAGAGAATTGCGACGTCAGAATGGCTTCTAGGTCACTTTGACCATCTTTGAATGGAGACAGTCAGCTCCACTCTCAAACCCATAATATTCTCTTCTTGCGACATGCATAGTAGATCATATGTTTTGTCAATGTTGTTATACACATAGATATGTGAAAGAATATTCAATGTAAGAGTGTCCACAGAGATTGGTAGACTAAACAATATTCCATATAAGAGTGTCCACAGAGATTGGTTTATTTGGGTCAAAGGATATGAGCCCGTCCCCAAAGGACATGAGCCCACGGAACGCTGGATCAGCAACCAACCCAACAGAGATTGGTAGATTAAAGTGTTACCAACGTTAGTATGTTGTAATTACTGCCAGTAAACATTTTATAACAATGTTCGGATCTGTGGCGAAATGATACAGTGCGCGTCTGTTACGGCCAATGTACCGAGTTCGATCCCGCCACAGGCATTTGACCATCCGGACCGTTCAGAAAGCAATTTAAAACTACTGATTTTATTTATATTGCCTAGAAAATTACTACAGTCAAAAAATTCTGGGTTGATGGCTACGTCCTCAACAGGACATAAAATACCAATTTAAAAAAAAGCATTAACACATACTTACTTCTCTTATACTGTCCTCAACTTCCAGAAAAAAGAAACATTTACAGAAACCCTTAACTCACTGACTCACTTTTTAAGAATATCATTGAGCTGCAAAGAGTAGTCAAACAGAAAAGCAACGGAAACAACTATATTTAAGTTACATTAAGACTTTAAGTCAGTAGTTCTCAGCCTATTTTGGTCCGTGACCCTATTCTTTAACCTTCCTTCCATGAACTTCCTGATGCCTAAGAAAATGGTAATTGATTTTCTTTGCAAATCGCCGAGGATTTCTAAGCATTATCCCTAGAAATCTTGTTGTCTGTGGCCAATAAAATATAAATATGTTCTCCGTGGCTTTCCTTCATGTCTCCTTGACCAGAATGGGACCAAATGGTCCTCTCTCGAAAATAACTGCTTTAAATTTATCATTTCCGTGAATACTCGCACTTGTCATGTTTTACCACAGCCCATATATTTCCGGCTTGTTAAGAACATAAAATACTACAACAAATGCATAAAAAAACTATAAGCTATCGTAAATATGTTCTAGCGTAGAATATAAAGATTGAAATTGTTTGATATAGCCACCAATGAAGAACTTGTAGAAGGAACTGAGCAGATACAAATAAATAGAGGGAACTCAGACAACGGCGTTGGAGATGTAATGAAAGGAATTTATGTTCCACACGTCAACTTCACTGTTATGAAGGCCCATGGACTACTGCGATTTTTCTTTTACTCTTTCGGCATTACAAGTAAATCAGGGCAGCATCTCCCCTGGAACAGAAATAAAACTGCCCTGCTCGTAGAATAACACCATACAGTCATATTAAGCGAAAGATTCATCTATGGCTTGCAAAATCCTTTGGAAAAAGGTCGCTATTAAAAGACATTATTGGAAAAATATCAATATTGAGTGTAAAGGAAAACACCAATGCAGTGGAAAAGGAAATACTAGTAAGAAATGTGTTGTCCACTGGAGTTCCATTATGAGTATCATGAAAGAAACTGAATGGACAAACTAGCGACTTGAAAATACAACAGATGTATGTTTAGTACACATTTTGTGGAAGAGTTCAAGAGTGAATATATATATATATATATATATATATATATATATATATATATATATATATATATACTAGTGTTTTCTATTTAGCTGTATGGTTGCGATAGTTGGACACTCATTGCTGACATATAGATACGATTATAGGCATTCCAATACAAGTATTACAGACAAAATCGTCGTAATTCCGATAGAGAACATGAAATAAATATGTATGTAATAAATATAATAGATATGCATACTGGTTCACAAGAATCACTACTACTAATAGTGAAACAAGAAGCAATTGCGTGGTTCGGACAAGTATGTCGATAGGATTATTTGTCAAAAATACCTTGCATGGGAACATTTGAGGAAAGAAACAGATTGGGACCACATGAAATAATTCAGAGAAAATTAAATAATGGACATGTCACGACATTCTCTCAGTCATTCGTCTCCTTCTTCTTCTTTTTCAGCGTTCATTCTCAAACTCCCACTGGATATCTCTTGTATCAGGACCATGGTCCTATTAGATTTCCAGAAGGATGTAGTCCAGAGAATGGAAATGCGTTGTGTCGCAGTTTTATTTGCCCCAATGGCCCGACACATCCGTCTTCGGCAGATCACTCATTCTCATCGGTGAATATAGAATTCCATGAAAGACTCACGCGATGCCCCTACGAACCTGAAGGGTTACCCGCCTATATATATATATATATATATATATATATATATATATATATATATATATATATATATATAAAACTCATGTAAAGAAAAAAAAAAGCTTAATTTATGTTTCGTCCATCTCCAAGCACCACACAATGAAACATAAACAATAAGAAAAACACCACACAATGAAAAATAAACACACATACACCACACAGTGAAAGAGAAACAAACACACATAAATACATACAACTGTTTCCTGTTAAACAGTGAAGATCTTCTAAATCAATAATGAAATATATTTGTATTTTACTCTTCTCCAGGTGAAAATATGGTTTCAGAATCGACGAACAAAATGGAAAAAGCAAAACCCCGGTTTGGACGTGAATAGTCCAACAATTCCTCCATCATCAGGTGGATTTGGATCCTTCTCTAACCCTTATTCCAGCATGCTGTACGGTCAGTCGCTTCACCCGTACATGCCATCTAGCGCACTGTTGAGCCCTCTCAACTTACTTCGAGCTCACGGTTCCTACAACAGTGGTCAAACGCCCACTGTATACTACCCGTACTTCAGTCAGGCAACGTGAGAAATAGCATAGAATATGTGATGTTTCATGTGATAATGTTTAAAATCTTTTGTAGAACTGCAATAAAACTGTCAATAGCTATAATAAAAACGCACAGAAACAGGACTTATAGTTTTAAAAAGACTGAATCAACGAACAAATATATTTAACACTTCCTCAAATACATTTAAGTCAACTTCTTGATCAAATGGAATTTAATAATACAAAATAAAATGGGGTAAAAGTAAGTAATACCTCAAAATTGCTACAAATTTGTCTTTCTCCTATTGTTAAACGTCTAGAGTCTAATTAAATGTGTATTATTAGCTTCATTGTTTGATTGTTTGTTCACCGTTTGCCTTGTATAATTTTCTTGATAAAGACCTTTTGGTCGAAAGGTGGATTCAGTATAATTTGAGAACTATACCACTTTTTACTTATGTACACTGTATTTACTCAAATCCTTATCGTGATCACTTCACGGATGTCAATGTTGTGCCTTTCCATAGACGGAATTATCCCGTTAAACTAAAGTCTATCATGTTTATATAAATAAGAACAATCAGTCAAGTGGAGTCATGAGCACACTGTGACTCTTGTATATATTACAACGAACTTGTCATGTTATTGTATCCGTCCTAGTATGATATATTTATTCTTGCAAATATGTTCTGTTTATTATTTCTTATTTTTCTTAAAATACGTTTGATTAATATGTTTGGTTCTGTGGTGGTGGTCCATGAAGTACGTCAATAATGTATTTTGTCAAATTTTGGCACCTCCGCCCCTGTCAACAACCTTCAAGAGCCCGGGAAACTCCGCACACCCCACGTTTAATTTTGTCAAAAATGTTGCAACCACTATAACATACAAATATTGCAACCCTTATAACATAAAAGTGTTGCACCCCATATAACATAAAAATATTGTAAATATATAACATATTTTTGCAGAAACAGGAAAAAAATAACGACATCATTTATCGTGTTTTTCATTTTTATTTTCAAATTCAAATAATATAATTGATGTACAAAAATATTATTATTATAATCAACAATATTGATCAAAAATGGAGTCCCGCCCCCCCCCCTTTCGTGTAGAAAGCTGTAAAACATGGGGTATCCTCCAGTGTAAAAATCTGTCAAACATGGGGTCTCCTCCAAGTATTAAAAAACTCACACACATGGGGTATCCCCCCCCCCCCGCAGCGTGTCCAAAACTGGCAAACATTCTCAGACCCCCTTTAATTGCTGACGTAATTGATGGACAGCCATCATCATATGATCATCAGAGATTGTTTGAAAATGTATATGTTAATTTAGTTCCTGCTTGAATGTTGGCTCATACAAGTGCTTTCTTCATGTTTAATATATAGACAACAATATTGGTTGCCTGTACCAGAATACTGAAGTTGGTCTAGTGTAGGTGTAAATTTAAGTAGGAAGCCAGAGGACAATTGAAAAATCCCTGAGACTAACGGGAATTGAACCAGTTCGTTGATCGACACCAAATCGCCTAGCAACTATTGCAAACGCGTTCTTCCATACTTGACTAGCCTCTAGTATAGGTGGTGATTCTGATGTTCTGATTGAGAGTAAACACATTTAATTTGGAATATTACATGAGAAAATGTTCACTACTTTCATAAATCACGATCTTTCAATTTAGAATGTGACTTGAATATTTATACGTTTGTAGTGAAGTTACGCTTCACTTGTTTTTAGTAAAATCATAATTGACTTGTTATAGAGAGGTAATATAATACTTGTTATAGAGATTGATACCTCACGGTTGTGTTGTGAAGTTATACAATACGTTTAGTAAATATTTAGCTTGTTGTTTTTCAATCACAAGTGATGATGATCATTTATTACTTCCACTTTTGAAATTCAATCTTAGTTATGTACCTCGTCTTCAGCGTTCATTCTCAAACTCCCGCTGGATCTCCCTTATAGCAGGACCATTGTCCTACTAGATTTCCAGCAGGATGTAGTCCAGAGAAATATGGCAGAACTTCACAACAAATTATTAAGAAATAATTTTACTAAATTAAATTATGGTAGGACTTCACAACAGTAAGGTAAACATTCGTTATACCGAGTTGGAGAATGGCATACATTCTCAAGGTGGCAAAAATAAGTTCTTCAATGATGCATTAAAGACCTTAATGAAAGCCTTTGAAATGCGTTGTGTCGCCATTTTATTTGCGCCAATGGCCCGACACATCCGTCTTCGGCGGATAGTTATGTACTAGAGTATGAGCTCGTAGATGGCTAATGAGAACTGCTCTTGCCATAAATGTCTTTGGACAATTCTGAAATGGAATGAACACTTTAGATTGGTTTTTGATCTATTCATGACTTTCTAGCTACTCTATTATTCTAGCTACCCTTTTATTAGCTTTGTCCTACTCTATTACTCTGGATTATTTCAAAGGCTTTCATTAAGGTCTTTAATGCATCATTGAAGAACTTATTTTGGCCACCTTGAGAATGTATGCCATTCTCCAACTCAGTATAACGAATGTTTACCTTACTGCTGTGAAGTCCTACCATAATTTAATTTAGTGAAATTATTTCTTAATATTTTGTTGTGAAGTTCTGCCATATTGTAGTGACGTCTTAATTTACTGTTCTTTTGTGTGTTCTAACTACTATATTGTATGTTTAGTGAGTTTATACCTTATATTGATTTATTCTTATACCTTATATTATTTTACTGAAGTTCTATGCAATATTGATTTATTTAAGTTATACTTTATATTATTGTATTGATGGTCTACCTTATATTATTTCAGTGAAGTTATATTTCACTTCATTTTTATGAAATTCTAATTTATCTTGGTTCAGTGAAGTTTTATACATTTTATTGTTCTAGTAAGATAGTGTCAAACATTGTCTTTAACAGTCTTGCAGCAAAGGAAAATCTTTACCTATGAAATGAAATGTCTGAAAAATTAGAACGGGACACTACTAAAATAGATAAAGTAAGAAACGAAAAAAAAACAATTGAACAGAGTAGGTATAATATTATGTATTGAGCATATCGAAGGACAACAAGTAAAATATATTGGTCACTTTACGAGAATGGACTCAAATCAAACTCCGAAATAAGAATATAACAAAAGAATATACGGATATAGAGCCATAGGTCGTGTCATCTGACGTATTCCTTCCAGAACGTTGTCTTCCCAATGAACTCTGAACCTCTCTCTGTCTTGGGCGATGTGGCTTGCATTTTCTAGCGATATATTCATGTTATCTTTAATGTCGTCTGTCCATCGTCTTCTTGGTCTGCCCTTTCTCCTCTCCCAGGTACTCTTCCCTCCATTAGAGCCATAGGTAGAACTCCCAAAAACCAGTGGATATAAAACACATAGAAAAGCTTGGGGGAAAAATGAATTGAACGTCATAAAGCGGCACATCTGGCCTTTAGAACGACCAATGGCGATGTCATCCTTACACATAACAGTAAATGTAGATACCATCAAACATCATTCACATGGGACAAGATGATAGACAAAAGTGAATCTTTTATTACTTTGTTGTTGTTCGTCCATCACAAGTGATGATGACCA
Source organism: Meghimatium bilineatum (assembly GCA_034231615.1). Lineage (NCBI taxonomy): Eukaryota > Metazoa > Mollusca > Gastropoda > Stylommatophora > Philomycidae > Meghimatium > Meghimatium bilineatum. The sequence continues at coordinate 39,901,707 of CM067299.1, forward strand.
TTTGTTACATCCACTTTTGAAAATTGAATTTTAGTTATGTCCTTGATTATGAGTTCGTAGATGGCTAATGAGCCCTATTCGAGCTGTAAATGTCCTTGGACAGTTTGGACATGGAATAACGACTGTAGACGGATCTTGGTCTATCCGTGACTTTCTAGCTGCTCTCTCTCCGCTGTTGGGCTGCTGCATTTGTCTTCTTTTCACAAGATGATGCGCTCTTTTTAATTTTAGAACGCCATGTAGATCTATTGTGTGCAAGTTTTCTCCATGTATCGTGGTCTATTTCAAAGGCTTTCAGTGAGTCCTTTAACGAGTCCTTGTAGCGCTTCCTTTGGCCACCTTGAGATCGTATACCCTTAAATAGCTCACCATAGAGAAGTATCTTTGGCAGACGATGGTCTGGCATACGCACCAAATGACATGCCCAACGAATCTGTGTCTGCATTAGGATCGTGTCAATGCTTGGGATACCAGCTCTATCAAGAACAGTGGTATCTGGAATTTTGTCTTGCCATCTGATGTTCATAACTTTTCTGAGACAATTTGTATGAAAATGATTGAGTTTTTTCACATGACGTCTATACACAGTCCATGTTTCACTAGCGTATAGCAGCACTGGAAGTACCACTGCTCTGTGAACTTTCAGCTTAGTAGTCTGTAGGTTAATGCCATTTCTACGCCAAACATTTGCGTACAATCTGCCGAAAGTACTGCTTGCTTTGGCGATCCTTGTATACACTTCATCATCAACGTTGGCATTTTGTGATAACTTAGTTTTTAACAATATAGTTTTTAACTATCAGTTTTTAACTTTTGCTTTTATTACTTAGTTTAATGCGGATATATGTTTGAGCAAATGATACTTGTTTTAATGAATCTTTCTTCCATTCACTGGTTTTAATGCAGATATCATCATCATCTGGTGCCATGCGGGCTGGTGTAGGCAGTTATGGCTCTCCACAGCTCTCTGTCCACAGTATTATGTATAAAGGTCGTTGTTGTTTCCCTGCCATGCCAGTTTGTCAAACTGTATAATATTTTCTCACGTTGTCGTCCTCTGTCTCTGTTGCCTTCAATCTTGTCTGCTGTGACAATATTCCCCAAACCTCATTGTCTTATAACGTGGGCTAAAAGAAGAAGATTGGCGTTTTCTTATATTATTGATTAAGGTCCGTTTCGCATTTGACTCTTTCAACACCTCTACATTAGTTTTTCTGGCAGTCTATGGTATTCTCAGCATTCTTCTGTAGAACCACATCTCTATTGCCTCTAATTCCCCATTTTCTAGTTGTTTATTGTCCAAGACTCTAACCCATATGTTAGTATAGGGGTTATAAACACTGCATAACTCTCTTTCTGACCTCTAATGACAAGGTTATATTACACAATATATTTTACATTTTTCTGAATGTTGTTTTTGCCTGTCCTATTCTGCTTCTTATTTCTGTTGAACTTCTTCCATCTGCTGTAATCGTTGTACCTAAATATTTGAATTGGTGGACCTGTTTTAATACTATATCATTCAATTTGATCTTGCAAGGTTTGTTATTTTGTTTCTTTGAAATAACCATTAGTTCTATTTTCTTGATAAATTGCAGATATATCTGAACAATTGATACTTGCGTTAGTCAATTTTCCATTCACTAGATTTAATGAAGACCTATATTTACTTATATAAATGAAGTTCTATTGAATGATATCGTACATAGACTATTTGTATTATTGCTGTGTATAACAAGGATATTGCTGTGGATATAGTAATTACAAACTATACTGAAGCATGTCGTGCTTGAATGACCTTTATCGTCCTGCAGACGGCCATGAAGCAAAACAGTACATAGTGAAACAGCATCTCTCATGAATGAACCCTCTTCACGATCACATTACTGCCGTAACGCATTTATGCTTGAGTTGTTTTCTTCTGTATTCCATATTTTTTTAACAAAATCATATTTTCACAAACTACTCATCCCTTGTGCGTAGTTTTTTTTTCTAGAAAATGTGATCATCCGCCAACCCCTAACAATTTTAGACCCGATAGAGAAATATTTGACTGAAGATTGACATATATCGTTGTGCATCACAATTTGTCTACCACGCATTTATTGTCCTTCAAAAATTTCACCAAAAAATAATTGTTTGTCAGTGCGATAGTTTGATATTCTGCGCACGTAACACAGCCATCACATACGTTTTGTTTTATTGTGCATTTTTAGGTATCACTAATGCATTCAATGGATAGGAGCAAAAAGCTAAAAGACGGAATGGATGCAAACAGCTAGAAGATAGAATGAATGCATACAACTAGAAGACAGAATGAATGCAAACAACTAGAAGACAGAATGAATGCAAACAACTAGAAGACATAATGAATGCAAACAACTAGAAGACAGAATGAATACAAACAGATAGACGACAGAATAAATGCAAAAAAGATAGACGACAGAATAAATGCAAACAGCTTGAAGATAGATTGAATGCAAACAACTGGAAGATAAAATTGATGTTTTTATGATGTAGAAACATAAAAGAAAAGGAAAGATAAGAAAAAAGAGAGATGCTCACATCACTGATAATGAGAAGAAGATATTAAAAGAAAAAAAAATAAGAGAAATTAACATTTCTTTTAGAAATATTAAAAGACATGACATGCTTTTAAAGACCCAACCAACAGGTAGTGTTGAAGAACGTCGCCACCAGAGTTAAGCATAGATGCAAAGGGGATAGACACATCAACAGATGGCCAAGAATGCACCACCAAGGCAAGAGACAGAAGATATTGGAGGTCCGTTACAGCAACCGTCGATGCGGAGACGGAAACTGATGATGTTGAATATATCCATTTGCATTGTTTGTACAATGTGGATATAATTGTTGTTGTTTTTTTGTGTGTGATGATATTATTGTATTATTGTTGTTTGAGCACGATTTATGTCTCCTCTTGTTCTTATATTTACATACAAGTATGTAGATAGAGAGAACGCGGAGTGATATCAAGAAAATTATACTGAACTGTTTTTATATTAAATGCAAATGAAATAAATAAAATACACACCTGCTATTGACGTGTTGAAACTATCACTACTAATTTGTTTTGAATACATCTGCCACTAAAGAAGCGTTGATAGATCAGAGGTGGGCACAATACGGCCCTAAGGCCAGAACTGGCCATGAAAGCATTTATATAAAAGTAATTCATGAACTGGCCCTGAAATCACTATTTGTTGGAACTCCAACAAGAGATAATACAATTTTTGGCCTCATTTTCACATGGAAAAAGAGTTATTCGCCGCCCTCCCCCATGAAATGTTGCCAGCCTCTTATTTAGAATTTACATCTGTGTCACATTTGCTGCACCCGTTTTTGTGCGCTTTTCCTGTTTTGTGATGAACGTGATAGACTGAAAGGAAGAACTAACAACAGGACAAGATAAACGTGAAAGACTGAAAGGAAGAACTAACAACAGGACACGATGGACGTGAAAGACTGAAAGGAAGTACTAACAACAGGACACGATGGACGTGAAAGACTGAAAGGAAGTACTAACAACAGGACAAGATGGACGTGAAAGACTGAAAGGAAGAACTAAACAGGACACGATGGACGTGAAAGACTGAAAGGAAGAACTAATAACAGGATAAGATTGTCATGATTTACTGACGGGAAGAACTAACGACAGGATACGATGGTCCTGATAGACTGAAAGGAAGAACTAATAACAAAACAATATAGACTTGATAGACATAAAAGAAGAACTAACAACATGACAAGATGGGATGGCTTGTTGAGGACATGTGCTGTGTCATGTGTGGCGAGTTAAATGATGAATAGATAGCAAAACGGGAAAATAAAAATAGGGAGGTGTAACGTTTTTAGGGTTCAATTTCCCTACCCTTAGTAAAATATATAACATTTAGTAATACGAAAAAAAAAGGATTAAAAAATGATGAAACTACATTCCTTAACGATTATCGCATAAAGAAATCGTTTAAGAAACCTCAACAGTGGCATAAGTATTTCATTGTGTCGGAACTCCCTCCTGGCAAAGTCGTATTTACGCCCCTGATTAATAGACATAATACATGTTAATATGTGTATATACATGTATTCATGCTTGTTGTGTATTGTAGAATGTGTACTTCTGTACGTATTTGTGTTTGTATTTAGCTCTATGTTTGTCTGTATGTTAACATTTATTTTCCACAACACAATAACATAAATATATTGTATAAAATGTCCAAATTTATGTATAAAGAAAACAACGTCCAGGGTGAAGGAAAGCTTACATCTGGTTTTATAAGTCAAGTAATGCAATTCGAACATAACGTGTATGTGATTTAGCACTGAATCTACGAACTCTTTGATGTGGCACGTTGAGAGCAACACACTATCTGGCATTCATCGTTTGGGCACGTTCCGCCATAGAACTCCTGGCATATCATGTCACACATAACACATAACAGAAAGCGCAGCATTCTTCACACCTATGTTCCTATTCTCCTATCACAAACAGCCGTCTCTGTACACAAGTTAAAGATAGCACATTTGTGTTCCAGTACAAAGCGAACTTGCTTACTCTGGATTCTGAAACGAGAAAACAATCGAGGGTAGCTCTTACAAGTCTAGGTTTATATTTGCTTCAGGGCGACGAACAAACATCCAATAGTTATTGTTCTTGTTTAGATAAGTCTCCGCATGACCAGAATTGCTGCGCAAAGAAATCGCTAGAGTCGGATTTTCCATCGGATAACTGGATGTTTTCATATGGCTATACATATTGTTGGTAATGAATCGTACCACTATGATTCATTTGTGAGCAAACCGTCGAGGGTAAAGACAATTGTTACAGTCCTACCGGTAGCAGTTACATGCTCTTAGATACGTTTTCAGTAATTGAAAGTAGGTGTTCACAATTTAAAAAAAAAGCTATCGCTCATTTTTATCTAAAATCTTTCATTTTGAGAGATTTTGGAAATATTTTCTATAAAAAAAAGTTAAAAAACTTAGGGGGGGGGGGGGATTTCGCATGCCTGGTTAAAATTCAAATTCTTAGCACTGAAAGTAATGTTCTAATTATCTAGGGGGAAGGGGTGTTGAACCCCCCCCCCCACTCCTTATCTACCAGTTTGAGTAGTTTGCTGGTGTAAACTTGCAGAACAGTGGTCACTATCTAACTTCAAATCTGTCCACTACATTCCTCATATATTTGGAGGACATCAACTGCAAAATACACAATTGTTCATCTAAAATGTATATAAAACATATATCTAGATTAAGATGGATGGAATCAGGAAATCAGATGAAGGGCGCTGGTGGGGCGGCTTAGAGGTATAATCAAGTTATGTTCAACGAGGCGAGTTGATGTTTATCGCTGTTTGTATCATTGTTGGATGTCGAATGCAAAGTGGGTTCCAACCAATAATGTGATGTCCGTTTTATCTAGATTTTTAAAAAAGTAGCGAATCCTATTCAGGACATCAACCCAGCATTTTTTTGGATGTAGTTATTTTTTTAGGCAATATGAATACGTTCAGTAGTTTGTCATTGCTATCTGAAACGGTCCGGATTGCAAGTTGTCTATGGTGGGTTTCCTACTCGGTTACTTGGCCGTCACAGAGATTCTCTAAACCACGCGGTCACGGAGCCGAACTATCTAGAACACTTTGTCCAAAAAAACGGCTCCCATGTGGATACACAATGCACTGCTGCAAGTGATGCTTGTCTCTTTCATTTGTTATGGTTTGTCACTGGTCACTCTCTTACTGTCAATGTTTGAGTACCTGAAGACTGCTCAAATTATGAGCTTCATCACGTGACAAGTGATATCTTTATACGGGGGACTTCTGTTTTAAGACATATATGACAATCAATACAAGATAACTGCTTGAAACGTAACAACAATTGTACTTACGTAAACACAGGTGTATATATCGCTTCAATCAGACACGACAGACTATAACTAAAACTAGTAGGTAGTGATGCGCACACAAGAAATCATACAAATGACATTACACAAATCATATTCAACGTTTCAACCAAAAGGTCTTTATCAAGACACAAACAAAACATTAAAAGACGAAGAATGGAAAAAAATATCACACCTATTTTAAGACCTAGCAAACTAAGAAAATAAATATTCAATGTATATACGATTGTCCTGGAGAATAACATTGTCCTTCTACCGAACATTAAATAAGAACATCACTATGTCGGTCTACATATAGGATCTAACAGCAGTAGTTCCTCGCTTGATGGAACTAGTTACCACCATATTCAAGCAGATTCCTTCATAATAGCATTATTATTTAGCTACTGAACCTATGAAGTGAGGAGTAGGTTGTAGGCATGACAAGGAAATTTGAAAATGTGGATTTCAGATTTAACTATGTACATTTCATCGTTTACACAGTTTGACAATAACGTGAACGGAGTGCAACCACATCGCTAATAAATGTGCTGAATGTGAACACATCCAATCAAGTTTTGAATGTAAAGCTCTAGATGATAGCGAAACAGCTATTTAAAAACACTTTATTCATCATCATCAAGTGCCGTCTCCGCAACGAAGCAACCTTCGTATCTCCAACATCTCCTGTCTCTTGTCTTGGTGGTGCACCCTGCTAGACTGTAACCTGTCCATCGTGTAATGTTACTCTCCCACTTGTATCTCTGCCTACCTCTTGCTCGCTTCCCTTTGACTTTACCCTCAAGTAAGGTCTTCAATAGGGTGTCATGTCTTTTAATGTGTCCAAAGTATTTTATTTGCCTGATCTTTATTTCTCTTAGTAGTTCTTCATATTACGTGTCTTTAGCACCTCTTTATTTGTTTTCTTCTCTTTCCATGATGTTCTCCCTATTCTACTATATACCCACACCTCAAAGGCATAAATTTTGTCTTCTAATTGTTTATTTAGTGTCCATGTTTCTGAGCCATACATTAATATGGAATAGATGTAGCATTTTATAATTCTCATTTTTAACTTGTTTGTAATTTGTTTAGATATTAATAATATTCCTCATGTTATTAAAGGTACTTTTAGCCATTCCTATTCTCCTTTTAACCTCTGTTTCACATCTGCCATCATTTGTGATGTAACTTTATTACATCATTTAAAATGTGTTTTGATAAACATAAGTTGCCTGAATATTTCAGTTTATTAGGCAGTGGTATGCATAATGTTTAAAAAAAAGAAAGAAATTATATATTATTGGCATGTTGCTATTTGTCTACAATGTGTAGTTGAGAAATGGAACAGGAAAGGACTTATCCCGTTAAAAATAAATAAATAAATAAAACATAGATAAAATAAACATCTTGTAAAACTGAAAATTACATTTATAAAACAAAGAAAAACTTTTAAGAAGAATTATAAAACGTAGCGGAAGTGAAATTAAGTAAATACACGTCTATTGATATGACTATTTAAACAATATTTGTGGGAAATAAATGTTTGTACAATGTTATTACCTGCATAATATCTTATAAATCATATATCGCATTGAATGATCAAGAGATTAAGTGAAAAACGCAGAATTTACAGAGGTAGAACGCTAAAACTGTGAACCTTAATATGACCAAGTTATATTTGAGTACAAACGGGTTGTGTATCCTCATGTCTACACAATGTAATAGAAGGTTAAGGGAAGAAACACGGAACACCCTATATGAAACAAAACAACATATCACAAACATATGCCGATGATACGCATTGACGTTAGGTCAAAGGTGAAAGTATATGAACTGGTGGATAGTAACCCAAAAATAAACAAGTATATAGACATTTCAAAGACAACAGTTCTCACATTGTACAAGTAAATTGAAAATGACTCTTTTCTCTTTCACATTGGATTTATTATTCATGATGAGTAGTGTAAAAAACTGAGGGTAGCAATAGGGAAATCTCGTCGAGAAAGGAAAACCGAAGCGGGAAGTCAATCAATATAGATTGAGGTTGATTGAGATCGACATGTTCATATACAGAAAGGAATCTTAATTGTTTTTTTTTTTAAATTTGTAATATTTCTAGGACGTAGCAATCATTTCGAACTTTTTGGGGCTGTAGTAATTTTCTAGGCAATATAAATGCGATCAGTATGTTGTCATTGCTATATTAACGGCTCCAATGCACATTTACCTGCTGTGGGATTTAAGCCAGACACTTTATAGCCATTTTTAACGGGTATAAAGACAAAGGCTAGACCATGTAAAAAGATGGATCACAGAAATAAAAAAAGCCACAGGAACAAGCTTACACACAGCACACATTTAGGCCATCTCCAGAGAACTCTTCTACCCCTGACGCCGCAAGGCAAACAAGGGGCAACAGCGTATAGATAGATTGACTTAGCCATCCGATAAGCACTCGATACCACTCTTCCACAGTGTCGGATAAATGCTCATTAACTGTTCCTCATTAATGTTCTATCTTCAGTTTATTAACTTTTCTATGTTAATGTTCTATGTTCAGCTTATTAACTATTCCAATATTTCATGTGCTGTTTGCTATTATCCGCATACATTGCGAGTGATTATCTTTTTTTTCTATTGCGCACTGAGGTGTT
>CM067299.1:39910368-39947673 GCA_034231615.1 Meghimatium bilineatum
GTTACTGCCCTTGAGACTTAAAAAACCGCTGTTAAGCACAGTGTGTCAAAATCACTTCATGGAATTTCATCTTCTAGTCATTCGATCAACCAAGTGACATGCTGAGAGACGTAGGCGATTATGGTTGTCCGCAGCTTTGTGTCTCTTGTGTTGTTAATAAGATCTTATTAACATTAAGTGGGTGGTATCTTTTTGTTCTACACTGACAATCCACCCAGAAATTTCTGACTGCCTTTCTCTTCTCACCTTGATCTTTCTGGTGGTTATTATATGTTATACTTTTCTTATAGCATGCCCTACAAATGTTTATTGTCTACTTCATATTTTTGCTATAATGTATCGTTGTACTCCAGCATCTCTGTGGACCTCTACATTACGTTTCTTCGCTGTCCATGCAATTTCATCTTTCTTCTTAAAAACCACATCTCAGCTGCCTCCAGTTTATCATGGGCCCTTTTGTTTACTGGCCATGTTTCATATCCATAAAGAAGGATTTGCTCAATATAACATTCTAGCACTCGAACTTGTGTATATTATTGCATTGCATAGAATGTTTCTCATTTTCGAAATGTTGATTTGGCTTGTTGTATCCTACTCTTGATCAGATTGTAGCACCGGCCATTTGATGTTAAAATGGTGCCAAGATACTTGCATTTTGGTGGTTTTGTATATTTTTTTGAACCGGTATGATTCTGGTGTCTCTTAAAACTTTATCAGGAAGTAAGAATATATCACTGTTCTTACAATTTAAACACATCATCATACATTAAAATAATGTACATACGTCGTATGGAATTAACCTCATTGTTTTCGTGTTTCTCCTGTTGTAATTTGTCCCTTTCAACATTTATGAATGCTACCTAAGGAGTGTACCAGTCATTGTACATAATTCCGTAGCCTCAAGCGATAATCCCAAGAGATCTTTGACAAATTTCCCTTTGTGAACAAGACGTGTGTGATCCTGTCTAAAATCCCAATAGCTTTTCAGCACAGAGCAAACATTCTTGATTCTTGATTAGAAATTGGCTTCACAGCACGCGGGATATTCCCATATGTGTTCCGCCCTCCGCTCCAGCAGCCATCCCAGTGTATGTAGACTCAAGAGTTCCGGTCAGGTGTTGATTGTGTGATCTTCGGGACTTACCAAAAAATTTTACTTTTCCTCCCCTCACTTCTGAATACTTCCATTTCTAACATTCTCGGTATGTGTACGTTCTCAACCTTATTGACATCATATGCATCTTGAAATGAATTTATTACTGCCTTTATTAAATCTGCTTTATCTCTTCTCAGCAATGTGCCGTATTTCCTGCCAATAAGTCGGCTCTCTCGTTTCCTCTGACCCCAGCATGACCAGGGCAGTATATCCATGTAATGCTCTGGACAACTGAGCTGTTCATTAAGTCCCACCATTCTTTTCTGAGCATGTACTTTTCTATCTTGCGCAACATGCTTTGAGAGTATATGAGTATTACCGCGTGTGTTGATGTATCAGTTATAAACCAATTAAGAGCTGCTGTAACTCCCTCTATCTCCATCCTCATGCTCGATGTGACAGTAGAATATGCTGAAGATTTCTCAACCAACTTCACGCCATTTCTGTAGGCAACAAAACCCCAACCGCTTTTATTTGTGTTTCTGCTAACGGAGCCATCTGTGTATATAATTATGTCTTGTTGTTTTGAGTGTAGTTGGGCGAGTTCGTGCACTGTATCCTGAGCCCTGACTGCCGTCCATTTTCGACACGCTTTATCTAGTTGTATTATTACTTTAGTCAGTGATTTCTTCTCAGTGTCTACCTCCACCCATTCACTGCCCTTTCCTATTTCATATAGGATAGCAAACATGTTAATCACTACGCCATGTGCTTCCCAAGTTGTACATACTTTAGTATTGGTTTAATACGCGCTGATATCGTACACATATTTTATGAAAAGTCAGCAAAGTTTAATGATTTGAGTATGATAGTGATACAAGGATCCACACACAGAAGAGTTGATTATTGACTGAAGCAGGTTTATATTGTATGAGAAGCTAAATCTATATATCGATCTATTCGCTAAACCCTTGTTGCCTTTCAGCGGCAGGGGTAGAAGAGTCTTCTCGAGATGGCCCTCGTGTGTGCTGAGTATATTGTAGAATGCGTCTCCTCTTTTTTTCGGTGGTCCATCTTCTTCGTGGTTGGCCTCTAGGTCTGTCTTTACTTTTTCTGTGTAGCATAGCTTGCTGTGATTTGCTGTCTAATGGTAGTCTGCTGATGTGTGCAAATCATTTGATCTGACAGAATAATCTCATAATTTGTCATTATTCTGCTTGTTCCAATGAGAATGTTCTATAATAAGCAGTACGAAGGCATACGTTCACTAACTTGGCAGGTAAGAAAAAACCTTTAATAGACTATTTTATGAAAATATGATATTGTAATATTCTCTTTAGCTGTGATAAGGTAGCTCTTTACAGCTACAGCATGTTTGATAAAACCACAGGTCATTCTCATTTGTGTAATATAGGTGAGATCCAAGCTTGTACAAATGTTACATCATCACGTCCTTACAAAAGTGTAGTATACATTTATAGGCTAAATAGTTCACGATCCGTGTTTCTGATTGTTGGCTTTTCTACAGTGATACGACATTTCCTGCCTTTTAGGAAACTGTCACAGAAGGACAAAAGTGAAATGTCCTCTGACATTCATCCTTTTGTCATCTATTGGGATTATTTGATATAAGACAAAAGTAGTAAAAGGAGACGACATGCATTGAATCCATGAGTGGGGGACAACAAGGTATGCTTTTAATCCACGAATGGCTGGAAAATACGACATGCATTTCATCCATGAGTGGAAAATAATAAGACATGAATTTAGTTCATGAGTGTGGGATAACAGGACAAGCATTCAATCCACGAGTGAGGGGGACAAAAGATAATGCATTCATTCCATGAGTGGAGGACAACAAGACGTGTATTTAATCCATTAGTTTGAAACAATCGGGCATACATTTATTCCATGAGTGAGGGTGACAACAGGGCATCATTTAATCCATAAGTTGGGAAACTGTGCCAAGGAGATGTGGGGAGGTACTTCAAGGACATGCGAACACTCAGAGGCCGTTGAGGACGCTAAGAACGAAGTGACAATAAACACTGCAAGTTCATAAGAAGCACAAAAACACAAAACCATTACACTAATGAAATAGCGACACATATATTGTTGCCAAATACGATATAATAATCTTGTATGGTCATTGTAACTGGCAGACACTTAGAACCAACAGAAAGAGCGCAAGTAGCTATTGTTTGGATGCCAGTGTTAAGATTGATCCAATCCTAGCCAAAACAAATTAGAGAACCTACCGGGAACTTGATATCGAGCTCATCTTCACTTGTAAAGGTGAATCATCATCCATTTGTAACTAAAGACAAGTCATCTACTAAGGTTTTCTGTTTGCATGTGTGGTGTGGTTAGTGGGCCATTGGTGAGATCCACAGACGCAACCGCATATGTGCCAGTATATATATATATATATATATATATATATATATATATATATATATATGCATGCTCTGAAAGTCTCTCAGGCAGATCTGCATTGTCAGGGAAATGTGGCTACATTGTTCGATGTCGCTGATACATCTTCTTCGTCTTCTCTCGCCTGAACTCAGTCCTCCAGAATCAGCCTTTCGATGCCATCATGACCTTTTAAGACTGATATATTCTGGTATTATGATATCTACCCTTAATAAAGCAGTGACAAATAAGAATTGCATTTCTTTAAGGGTAACCTACTGGTAAGCTATTTTAAGACATACCGGGTGAATAGACAAATATCGATTTCTTTAATTGTACGAAGATATTGGTATCAAATTAATGAGCATGCATCTAAGTATATTTGGCGTAAACAAATATGGTCATAGCTTTTATAGGTTTTGAGATATGGACTTTGTGGGGCTGCGTCAGGGATTTTAAGAAATATTGCGAACATGTTCAGTATATTTGAGAAAAACAGTGAGCAGTTCATATTAATTAAAATAATGAATACCTCCCTATGTAATTGTGATAAATAGCCTCATTTTGAATTTGCAATTCTTACCTGCACATATGTCAAGTTTAGGTATCAATTTGTAATCACGTTATTAATTCAAAATGTCAGAAACAAATATTTCTCAGCACTGCAGAAATATTGACGAGTACTTCAAACAGTATAATATGGCAGATCTGCCAAAAGTACTTGTACAATGGGCTGACTGCCGTTAATATTTCTGTTGACATTGCAACCTTAGTTTTTAATGATGGATCACAAGCTCTGCAAGCTCCACTTAGGCTGTTAGAGGTGACATGCGGAAAATTCACGTTGTATTACTTCGCAAGAACTGATTCTAAGAGACTGTTAAATACACAAAATAAGGTTAACGAGGCAACCTTAGAGTCAGAAGAGTCAGGAGAAGGAGGAAATTGGGTCTAGATAATTCACACGCTGAAGGGTATATATACCTACGGGAGTGTTTATTAAGGTGAGGAATTGAGAGGATTTATTAAGGTAAGGAATTATATTTTTAATGTGTAAATTATTGTATCATTGATATGCACAATTTTGATGTTATTGTCACTTCTGCGCTCAGATCTATTTAAAATATTAACCAACATTGATAATAGTTTGCATGCATATTGCTGACATAGTTCCATATAGCACATACTAAGAAATTATCTATCTATGTATATTTACAATTTTTACAGCCATTCAAATATGAAAAATTGTTACCATAAAATGGGTGAACTTTGAACCAGCTTAACTATAAACTTCATGAAAAGTTTGCAAGTATATTCTAATATCCGTATTATTTGCCATAGTTATTACATTTGTACGCATACATTTATAATTATAACTCATTTGTACTTAATATCTTCTCAAAACATTTACAGGACTTACCTTACCATTTTGAACATGAAAGTTTTAACATTTTTGTTCAAGACGAAATAATTTATATTTATTTGTATACAGAAAGAAATATTTCACTTTACAATTATAGTGTATTAATTCAGTTATCTACTGTGAAAGTTGCAGCCATGTAACTTTAACCGTTTTTTAAATATGAATTTTTGTGTAACCCTACCGTCTCCTAGGTGTATCTCCCCAAAAAACGATATTTATAGTATAAACTATCACTCATTCAATAATTCTCCTCCTGTTTTAACACATGTTATCACATTTCTTTAAATAATCCCTAGCTATATTAGAGATGACGTTATTGTTAAGTATTTCAACATCTTTAATATTGAACGTACATTTTGATGTAGCTATCTGCTGCTAAAATTCCAAGTAATTCGTTCATGAGGGGCATTACTGTATGTAATGCTGTTATTGGTCAGCGAAATCTATATTACATATTTAGTAGTTTATGAATTAGAAAATGTATCTTCTGGTGTCACAGTGGTGAGATATGAAACATTATCCATTATAAAACACGACGGTCGTACAGGAAGTACAATGAAGGAAGTACAATGAAGCAAGTACAATGAAGCAAGTACAATGAAGCAAGTACAATGAAGGAAGTACAATGAAGGAAGTACAATGAAGCAAGCACAATGAAGGAAGTACAATGAAGGAAGTACAATGAAGGAAGTACAATGAAGGAAGTACAATGAAGGAAGTACAATGAAGGAAGTACAATGAAGGAAGTACAATGAAGGAAGTACAATGAAGGAAGTACAATGAAGGAAGTACAATGAAGGAAGTACAATGAAGCAAGTACAATGAAGGAAGTACAATGAAGGAAGTACAATGAAGGAAGTACAAGATCAACATTCCAATCTTAGCATATCTTCACATTCATCTCTATGATAATCCCTATTATCTGTTAATTTTGAAAGAAATACCAGTTCAGTATTATTTAGAAAAACATGATGGTTGCTCCCTGCATCTGAAATTATTAGTTGCTAACCTATATTGCGTGTTACAACTCTCTGAGTTTAAAAAGGGTTTAAAAGCCGTAGAAGATTGCCTTCACTGTACTCGGTTTGCCATATATACTCCATCCCTCTCAACGAAGCGGCACGCCGCCTGCCGAGATTACCACTCATAGCACGTAACTACGTAGCTTCAAGTGATAATCCACAGGAATCTCCGAAATCTGATTCGAACCCGTGATCTCTTGAACACAAGGCGAACAGCTTAACCACTACGCCAGGGAGATCCCCAAAGTCTCTTAGTTATCCCATCAAATGATTGTCATTCTCGATCAGTGCTGTCGGGCTCATTGATCCCGTTTCATCTAAATATACCATATCATTACAATATTTTTATCATTTCTCTGACATCGAATACACATATTTACTTCTCATAACTATATGAGACATCTCAAAAATAAGGTTTCTACTACCAAAAAATTTTGCAACAGTGAATCCCAAACTCCTATTAGTCCATCATAGCGTACATTTGGAAATATCAATGTCAATATTCTTTCTTAACCAATGTTTCAATTTTTCTAAACTCGCTGTCTCATTATTGTGATATACAAGGCAAATTTCTCTTCGTATCAATTCCCCGGTCAAAATTATCCACCTTCTTTGCCTGATAGATTTAGCTATCCAACTGTGCAATGATCGTTCACTTATCTCAAAGACATGAATATTCTTCTTTTCTGTGCTTGAAATAGAATGATACAGTTTTTCTCAGGTAGCTTAATTACAAAAATGCTTTAAAATTTTATTTGGGATCTACAATGCTTGTAGAAAATATGCTGCGGGGCAATGTGAGCGTTAAACTGAATGCAACTTTTAAAATCCTCTGTTTGTGTTCAAGAGTACAAAATAATGCATTTTCGCACTTAAATGACGTGAATTTTACGATAAACCAATCATGTATAAATGTGTGAATCATGTTATAATTTACTGTAGATATTTTAAATCATAAATATTTGTGAGAGATGTGCGGATAAGCAGAATTTAGATTTATATCACAAATAAACGAATATTGAAACAACTTTTAACGACAACTTTTAAATGCATTTGAATGAAAAATTTTATTCATAGGGTTTATACCATTTCAAATTCACACTCCATTTTATCTATATGTTTCCCCATCAAGGCCAGCACCTTGCAGTGGTGAATGGTGTTAGTTCAGCCATCAGGGGCTGGAAACTAAGACTGGTCGGGCAGTCCCATTCGAGCAGCACCATAGTCCTGCCCAAGTAAGTAGAGTGCTGAAGACGGAGGCATCCAGCAAAAAGGCGCACGGATAATCAGGATGCCACGTACAAAACACAATGGAAACATGTCTGTATCTATAAACAGTTATGGTGCCTGCCCTGTGGCGGACGTTCAGGCAGGGACGGTACCGGGCCCTATACGTTGAAAGGGCCCAACCTGAGTTACTGAAAGTCCTTCTCAATTGCCTCGAGGAGCCAGGAGGCAAGGGAATAGAGCTACTGGCCAAACAAACAAACGACCAATAAAAATAATGCACTGGAATGCTGAGGGTGTCAACAGTAAAAGAGATGGATACAGCAAAAAATTGGAACTTGAAAATGTCCTCAGTGAAGAACAAGTTAATATATGCTGTATCCAAGAAACACACATCAGCAGCGACATAGCCTTCATAATCAGAGGCTACCAGTGCTACCGATCTGACCGAAAGGACAGGCGAAAGGGTGGAATTCTGACACTTGTTAAAAACAATATCAGCGTATGTCAGCTGGAAGTATATATGGAAGGGGCAGAATACCAGATGCTCCACCTAAAAACAGACAGTGCAGAATTCCATCTCCTGAACTACTACTGCCCAAATGATAAACCATTGGCACTAGACAATTCAAGATAAAGAGAGACTTATGGTGTGTGGTGACTTCAACAGCCACTCTCAGAGCAGGGGGGCACGCAAGAACTACAAACCCTACTGGAATAATGAACTGGAAAAGCTGCAAAATGAGATAGAAGCATCTACACAGCAGGCCGAGAACAGACCTAGCCAAGAACATCACAACAAATATCAGCAAACAAAGGCTAAATTTCAAAGAGCCAAGTTACAAGCCAGACGGAGCAGCTGGAAAGAAAAAAAAACAGAGTCGCTGAACCTAGAAAGAGATACTAGGAAATTATGGAAACTTGTAAAACAACTAAATGATGAAGGTACAGGGAGAAATACGAGGATCACACTTTATAAAGATAGAAACATTTTAACAGGTAAACATGCAGCTGATTATTTTGCAGATTCCTTTGCAGAAGACAATAACATCAACGTCAGCCCAGACAAACAACAGGTGGTTCGAGAGAACCAGCAAAACATTGGACAAGGTGAACCTATACCTGAAGTCATGGAGGCACCAATCACAATGAGAGAACTGGACCATGCAATATCCAAATTGAAAATGAAAAAGTCCCCTGGAGCTGATGGAGTGTCCAATGAAATGATTAGAAACCTGGGAATTGCAGCAAGAGCAAAGCTACTGCAGATCTTTAACACAAGCTGTTCCACAGGTAACGTACCACAGGCGTGGAGAGAAGCAATAATGATACCACTACTCAAATCAGGAAAAGATGGCAACACAGTCTCCAACTACAGGCTCATCAGCCTCACAAGCTGTCTATGCAAAACATTAGGAACGCTTAGGATGCAGTGGTACCTTGAAAGTGAAAACCTTCTGGTATCACAGCAAGCAGGTTTCAGACAGTGCTACTCTACTGAAGATCAGGCAACTTACCTCTCCTAAGAGATTGAGGATGCCTTCCAAGATAAGAAACTGGTACTAGCAGCATGGATAGACCTCAGAAAAGCATGTGATAAGGTCTGGAAAGAAGGGCTCCTAAAGAAATTGCGAAATTGCAGGGTTAGCTCAAGAATGTACAAATGAGTAAAAGCATACCTGCATAATAGAAGAGCCAGGGTACAATTAGATGGTCGCAAGAGCAAGAAAGATCTACTGCGTCATGGAGTCCCCCAGGGAGGAGTCCTTTCACCCACACTTTTCTTGGTTTACATCAATGACCTAGTTGCTGAACTACCACATGGGATAAAAGTGGCAATGTATGCTGACGACCTGGTGATATGGTGCACGGAAGAACATGCGACAGTGGCCACTAAACAAATACAAAGAGCTATCGATGCTCTAACCTTATGGGCTAATAGATGGTGCGTCAGCATTAACACAGATAAGTGCAACACTACACTCTTTACCCTCTCATCAAAACAAAAAGCCGGTCATATCAAAATAGATGGAGAACTCTTGAAAGAAGACAAACAACCCACATACCTCGGAGTTACTTTTGATGATAAACTGATATGGAACCAGCACATAAACAAAGCAACAACAAAAGCCAGGAGGAAGTTAGCTATCCTGAAAAAAACTAAATGGAACCACATGGGGAGCCAGTGGGAATATACTCAGTAAAGTTTACCAGCAAGGCATAAGACCACATCTGGAATATGGCTCATCTGCGTGGTGTCCTGCATCAAACACCACATTACAAGATCTAGATAAAGTGCAAAACCAGGCACTTAGAATAATGTTGGGAGCAATGAAATCAACACCCATAGCAGAGATGCAGAAAATGGGAAGAATGCAAACACTTGGCGAACGCAGAGATACAAAAGTACTAATTCAAGCAGAAAAGTTTCAGTGTATGCCAAGTCATCCAATGAAGGAAAGATTCCAAAATCTAGCAATGGGGCGACTGAAAAGAAGCAGCTTTATCCATCAAGCTAAACGAATCCGCAGACAACTTACAGACCTACCTGAAGTTGACAGCTCCTTAAAGCCTGCACCAGAACAAATCCCGTGGAGTGAAAGCCATGGAATGCCAATATACATTCAGACCCATGTGAAAGGAATACTAAGCGAGGACGAACAGAACAGTGTGCAGCGAAGGACAGTCACCCTCAGTTTCCTGGATGAGGAATATCCACAAGATATATGGGTCAGAGTATACACAGATGGGTCAGCACATAATGCTGTGAGGAATGGAGGTGCAGGTGTATATATAGAATATCCACACAAGCCTAGAGATTCAATCAGAACACCAACAGGAAAATTCTGCAATAATTATGATGCTGAAATCCAGGCAATTAGTGTGGCAGCTAAAAAACTGCTGAACTCCAACTCTGACCTACAGCCTGTGGTATTCCTGACAGATGCAAGGTCTGTGCTTCAAGCTCTCCAGTCTGGTAAACTAACAGACTTGAAAAAACTACTTAGCGAATTGTCTTACCAGTATTGCGTAACCATGCAGTGGATACCCTCTCACTGTAGAATACTAGGAAATGAAAAAGCAGACCAACTGGCTAAGGAAGGTGCTGCCGAAGACCAACCAGATATACCAATCACCTACTATCAGAAAAAACAAATGATCAAGTCAATAAGAAAGCCACAAACACCAACACAAGATGACTATCACATTATGAACAGACCAGAACACGTTATAATTCTACGTCTCAGAACAGGACACAACCGACTCCGCAGTCACATGTATACAAAGTTCAAGATTGGCAACACGGCCATGTGTACATGTGGACAGGCAGCACAGAGTGCCAAACATATACTTCAATAGTGTTCTGATCATGAAACGCTGAGACAGACATATTGGCCAGAGGAAACAACACTGGAATCAAAACTCTATGGGACACTGTATGAACTACAAAAGACAGTGAGTTTTATTAAGGAGACAGAATTACAGATATAGACATGTTTCAAGTGAACGAAAGAAGAAGAACTATATGTGTTATATATTTGCTGAGATATATAATTTTGAAGTTGAACAAAACCGGTGAAACTTTTATAGAAAGTATATATTACTTGAATATACAAAGAAATGTATTAGCTCATAAATGTGCTATGTGCAGTATCCACATAATAAGTCATATAGTTTCTATTTTCACCATGTGTTGTTTGATCACACCTGATGCCTATGAATCTACTGACACATACAACACATGTCGATCACCATCAATCAAGAGAATGCGTAGTCTTGCGAATGCAGATCTTTCCTCTATATTTCTATTACAAATGGGGAACACATTGCAATTTTTAAAATTGCAATTTGAAATAGTGTGAGCTACATTGCACTAAAGTTGGATATATTTGAACAATTCTAGAATTATGGTCACTGTGGTATAAATTAAACTAAAAATATAAAAGTATAAAAATATACAAGTTGTCAACCACCTACAAGTAGCAAAGAACTAAATTTAACACACGGCATGTCTGTCACCATGAATCCTACATTATTGAATTTCTACATACATATCTACCTATCTACCACCTATCAACCAGCCTGTTTGCTTAGAATTCGACCAGCGTCTCTACATTCCTTCCTAACTTTCTGTCTCTCTATTTGTCTGCCTTCATGGCAACTTTTTAACTTTCTAACCACCTAATTGCTTTAAAGAGCTGTTCTGTGAATATCTTCATTGTGACTTTATATCTGTGTTTTAACTCTGTTTCTGTTTCAACTTTCAAACTATCTGTTTCAACTCATTACCCCGGAGAGACAGTATTGTCGTTCCTACAGAATAAACACTCTTGACTAAAGACGATATAGGTATTCTCGTTTCAAAATTCTGTACTTTGTGTTTTGTTTGTTCACGTTGCAAACCTCGGAAATCGTCTTGGGTAACTGGTTTGGTATATCATTTGCTTGTTGTTCTGACGTGTATTTATGGAACATTTCGTTAATAGAACAACATCAATTTTCTTATAGATTTTCTTTACATAGAAATATTCTTCGAGCATGGTACATTTGGTAATGCGAAACTTAAACTATAATTTAGCAAGCACTACGATTCAGAAACATTTGATGTTGTCAAATCAAATAGCCATTATAACATATAAATACTCGTACGTAGCAGGGCCGGTCTTAGGCCATTGCAACCTATGCGGCCGCAGTGTGCCCCGCACTTTCATAGGCCAATAAATTCATATAATTTATTTTATTATCCTCTTCCCTACCCAGACTGGGCCCCGCGCAATCTGTTTCGCATAGGGCCCCGCAATTGTTAGGGGCGACCCTGATACGTAGGTAACCATGTTGAGTTATATTGTGATTAATTTGTGAAATATTAATACATAATTGTTATAAAATAAAAATTTTTATAATTAATAATCAATGTGCACTTTGCATCAATTTGTCTACATATGTGCTATTAAATTTGAACATCTGCATGGAATTACCTTCCAGAGACAGTAGATATCAATATGTAATGTAGTTAAATACAACTAGTGGTATAACTAGATATCAATATGTAATGTAGTTAAATACAACTAGTGGTATAACTAGATATCAATATGTAATGTAGTTAAATACAACTAGTGGTATAACTAGATATCAATATGTAATGTAGTTAAATACAACTAGTGGTATAACTAGATATCAATATGTAATGTAGTTAAATACAACTAGTGGTATAACTAGATATCATAATTTGGACATGGATAATAATATTTTTCCTCATTAATAATCAATGTACCCTTAGTGTCAATTTTTCACAAAGCACATTGTAACAAAATACATTTTCATGAGTATTTCGGTCAATTTTGTTGTCGTTTTACTCACTATTTCTGCCGTGAATTACTAAACAGATAATAAGTTTGCTCTACTAACAATATAATCATATTGTACAATCATTTTGCTTTATATTATATATAATATAGTTTGTTTTATTAAAATATAAAGAGTTCTGAACATGTTGACATTCAGAGCCTTTAATTTTAAGGACAGATAATTTCGCCCAAACGTATAAAAATAATTCTGGAAGAAAAATTGTATGGTTTAGCACTATCGGTTGTACTTATAACTATATAAGCTAGTTTCATAATATCATTATAATATAACAAACATGCTGGAACGGATTTAGGTATAAGCTAAACAAGATATAGCTTAGGGCGCCCACTGTTTTGGAGGTCCCCAAAAAATTATATTAAGCACTGACATATAATATCTGGACTTATACAGGGGCCCATATCTCAAATAGCTTAGAACCTTATCGTCTAAATACGGCCCTGCAAACATGCATTTATATATATATATATTGGTTGCTACTGACAGAGATCATAATCTATGCCAATATCTATGAGCGTACGTACGATCAGTTTCGTAGAACATAGTTGTAGAAAAAATAACACATAAACAGATAGATAGGTAGTTAATGAGTTTGACTCTCTCTTGGAGAGACGTGCCACTTTCCACCAGCGACAAACTGCAATTAGGTTATATCAGGACACACTACCATAATCGATTAGAGGTAACAAATATTAGAGGCAATAAATATTAGAGGTAACAAATATTAGAGGCAACAAATATTAGAGGCAACAAATATTAGAGGCAACAAATGTTAGAGGTAACAAATATTAGAGGCACCAAATATTAGAGGTAACAAATGTTAGAGGTAACAAATATTAGAGGTTACATATATTAGAGGTAACAAATGTTAGAGGTAACAAATATTAGAGGCAACAAATATTAGAGGTAACAAATGTTAGAGGCAACACATATTAGAGGTTACAAATATTAGAGGTAACAAATATTAGAGGTAACAAATATTAGAAGTAACAAATGTTAGAGGTAACAAATATTAGAGGTAACAAATATTAGAGGTAACAAATATCTCAGATCTATCTTAAGTACAAATAGGGAATGGTGGAGGTTTTTAAACCACTATCCATATTTTTGTGTCTTATGTAACTAAATGGGGTAGAACTCGATTCCTTTAACCTTTTCCTCCTATATCTACTGCCCTTTTTACATTTATTTTTCAAGTGTTTTAAAATCTGTTGTTTGACATTTATTCTTATTAATTTTATCCCGGGCTAACTATTCCGATGTATATATGCAGTTATCTCTCTTCTTGAAATAATATAAAAATCATTTCCGTCCCCTGCTTATTTTTCAATGATATATAAGCGGTGATATTTTCAAATCTCTTTATACACGATATGTAATTATCCAGATGGCATTTGCGTTTCCCAGACACCAGAATGATGAGAAGACCTCCGTGACCTTTACCAGAAACCTATGTGTAGTTGAGTTTGAACAAGCTTATCTTTGATATCGTGTGACAACCAGCGCGTGTCTAAGACGGATCGATATCGGAATTAATCAGTGATGACGTCAGATCATGCGTGTGACCCTTCTGCTATTAAATTCTTTCTCATACCAGCCCATGTCTGTCA
This sequence comes from Meghimatium bilineatum, assembly GCA_034231615.1. Classification (NCBI taxonomy): domain Eukaryota; kingdom Metazoa; phylum Mollusca; class Gastropoda; order Stylommatophora; family Philomycidae; genus Meghimatium; species Meghimatium bilineatum. The sequence continues at coordinate 39,924,526 of CM067299.1, forward strand.
CGTGGAACTTGCCGTATCACTCACTGGGGAGCTGAAGGACACTTAAACGTGTTCAGAATACAGAGAATTTTTGTAGATATTTTTGTTTCCAGTCTCTAAGGACGCGATATGTTTAAATATTAACACAATTGCATTCGGTATAGCTTCGCGCAATTAAGCAGCTTCCCTGATTTAGTGGGTATAGTTGCTTCTCGTTACAATTAACTTAATAGAATATTACACTGAACTTGTATACGTGATCTCTGAAATATAGTACAGGTCGGAGCATTCTATGTCTTAATAGTTGAATTCCATTATATTTAAAGTTATATAAAATAGTGTGAAAGATAGATTCATAGATTGTGCATTTTCAATATGAGGAATAATAGGCAACTGATCAACTGTTTGATGTATGAGATATTTCTATCGTGTTTGTATATTGTGTATAGAGTATGATAATTATGGATACCGTGTTTGGTTAAATAAAAAGTACCACTTATAATCAGGCAAGCTCTAATCAACCATGGACGTTTGTCTAATTATGTTCTATCAGAACTTTCGACTATAAAATAGCGTCAGTGACGGTATTGATACTCAAATATCACCACCAATGGAGATATGTAATATATTGTGGATACAGTAGAATGAAATATTTCTCTAATTGTCTATGGCTTAATTTTCTAAAAGTCTATTATTTATTACTCTAACAGTCTGTGGTTTATTTCTGGAGAGTTTATGGTTTATTTCTCTGATAATCTATTATATATTACTTTAACAGTCTGTGGTTGATTACCCTATTGAAGACCTTACTTGAGGGTAAAGTCAAAGGGAAGCGAGCAAGAGGTAGGCAGAGATACAAGTGGGAGAGTAACATTACACGATGGACAGGTTACAGTCTAGCAGAGTGCACCACCAAGACAAGAGACAGGAGATGTTGGAGATACGTTGCAGCCAACTTTCGTTGCGGAGACGGCACTTGATGATGATGATGGTTGATTTCTGGAGAGTTTATGGTTTATTTCTCTGATAATCTATTATATATTACTCTAACAGTCTGTGGTTGATTTCATGGAGAGTTTATGGTTTATTTCTCTGATAATCTATTATATATTACTCTAACAGTCTTTAGTTGATTTCTGGAGAGTTTATGGTTTATTTCTCTGATAATCTATTGTTTAATACTCTAACAGTCTGTGGTTGATTACTGGAGAGTTTGTGATTGATTTCTCTGATAGTCTATGTTTTATTTCTCTGTTTATGGTTTATTAGTCTGTGGTTGATTGCTGGAGAGTTTGTCATTGATTTCTCTGATAGTCTATTGTTTATTAGTCTGTGGTTTATTTTCGGAGAGTTAATGATTGATTTCTCTGATAGTCTATGCAATTTCTCCTCTAGTTTTTGGATTATTTTTCTAATTGTCTTATGATATTTTTCTAATAGTCTCAATATATAAGATATTAGCTACTTGTATGTGGTGATATAATTCATTTGTATCCAATACACATGAAAACTGATAAATCCTGAAAATATGGACAGCTAGTGGTGTTTGCAGTACACTAGTTATATTAACATATTAACTGCATCAAATATATGCAATCGATTATCACTAAAAATTAGGAATTGCTACTTAATGGATCAGCACCGGATATATTGGTGATATCGATCAGTACCTTCAATTTAAATTATCGATCAGTAAGTTCCATTTTTAACATATCGACCAGAACGTTCTCTATTAGCTATTTAAAACGTTTTATTTATAATAAAGTTTCTGTTAATGAATCTTTATTATTTATTAACAATCAACATTTGAGTTACTCTAATCAATTAATCAATGCTTCCTTTATTGCCAAGTAAACTACTAATACCCATTTTTTTCTTCTTTTAAGCTATCTTCTTCTTCTACGTTTTTTCTCCTGCAGATAAGCAGGATGTAAATCAGGAGAACGGAATACGTTGTGATATGGTTTACAGGTTTGCTGCGATATCTGTGCTTTTCGTCCTGATCCGACTTCAGCATGGCTTCTGTGACACTTTGACTATATGGGATGGGACAGCCAACTCTACCCCATAACGTAGTAGCATCTTACGTCTTGCATGGAAGGAGAATAGTGTCGATTATTTTGTTATGTTCACCTTTCGAATCAAGCAACGCACAGACGATTATAATCTATCAATTTGCAACTTCTTGATTATAATATATCAATTAACACATTATTTGAGTATAGTTTATCAATTAGCATCTATTTATATGTACCAATGAAACAGTACTCTATTTATCGTTACTTATCAATCAGAATTCTATTTATCGTTACTTATCAATCATCACTATTTATCGTTACGTATGAATCATTAAAAATATTAAGCCTAACCAATCAATTAGCATTTTGTACATTGGATTTTACCCGTCGAAACTGTTTTAAATGTTACATTGATAGGCATATTTTATGCTAATAAATTTCTTGTTAATTCTCGTTTATTTATCATAACGTGTTTATTGTAGCATATTTATCCGAATCTTATAAAATGTAAAGTATCGAACTGAAAATTCTAAAAGTATTATATCGACATCTCAGCATTTATATTCACAGAAGAAGGACTCTGAAAAATACAGAACAAGGTAATGTTTAGGGTCTTAGAAACGACTTTGCTGATAAGGAAGTTGAGGAATAGTCTTGAAAAACTTTTCACTGTATTTAATTTGATGTATAAAGAAATTCAACAACCTTTTCATTGTGTATGCGTAGAAAAAGCCGGGGGGGGGGAGGTTGAGATGGTATATTGCCATGTTTGTTGTGCTACATATAGTATTTTATGTTCCTAAGGGGAGGTTTGAATCCTTACCTGTCTACGGATATGATACTGATACTTGTATATGCATCATGGTTCTATACGAATTGATATGCCCACATATTCCAACTTTTTAATATTAGGCAATATTTCATACAACTTCATGACGCGGAGATTTCAACAAAAAAACAACCAAACACGCATCGTCTGTTAGCGATCATTCGATGTGGCGTAAAGCGCCGAGAGGCCTTCCCCCCTCCAAAAGTTTGCCATGGGAGGTGAAAAGGGGGGGGGGGCTCTCAGTGCATCTGTGCGTTGCTCGCAGATTGTTAAATACTGCGTTGTATAAGCCATTAGCGAAAGTTCGTTTCGTTAAATAGTGTAGGGTCTATTTTGTTAAAATGTGGGCATATCATTCCGTAATGAACCTGCATCCCTCTTAAGCAAACCTACAGCGACAACAAGAGTAAAGATATTTAAGAACTGCACGAACAGGAGGATATCAGAATAATGTTTAAACAAGCAAAAATAAACACTTATAGCAAAATTTCAACCAGCAACTCGAGCATTTCAGGACAAGTCAGGAAGCACACCAAAAGAAAATAAATGCATTCTGAAAAGTTGGATACTGTAGGGAAGTATACGAAGATACATAGTGATGTACTCAGACACAACTAGAAACACAGAACTTGACCAGAACATCATAGAAGAAGTACGTTGTACGCTCATTGAGAACTTAAAATCGGCACGCCACCAGGTTGCAATGAATTGGTGCTGAATTGATACAAACAAGAGGAAAATCTAGTGTCCAAGTCTATCATGCCTTTTTGTTTAGATCTGGAAAAGTCATATATACCCAACATATTTGAAAAGATCAGTTGGTTGCTGATCCATCGGTCTATGGGCTCATGCCATTTGACCCAATGCCATTATATGGCATTATATTGATGGGAAATCTATGGGAAATCTGTGGATTTTCAGCCCACCCCGGGACAGAGCCAGAGAGTAACTATCATACCTCCAGGAAGGTTGGTTTCAACCTATGCACTCCTCCGAGCCACTGTAGCCAAGATAGGGTTCACTGTGCTCATTCCCCGCCACCAAATGACTACTCGTTATGCCGAACTTATCTATTGCTCTAGGCATGCAACCAAATGTTCAAGTCAAAAGGATTGTCGCGTCCTAAGTCACTGTGCCTATATGATGGGTCTCAGCCATAGGAAAAAACAGTGCTGTTAGTTTCCTCCTCCCCAGTGCTGCACAGTACATCTCTGGCTCCCTCCCAACCACAGAGGGTGCATACATATATTCAAGTAAACATGAAACACAATTCAACAACAAAATAACAGCACAAAAAGCATAATTGTATAGATGACGTGCCATGAAGCTTCTATAAGAAGATAACCTTAATATAAAGGCATGTCATCTACTTAGGTTTTCTGTTGCATGGGTGGTTTGTCTAATGGGCCATTGATGAGACCCACAGACGCAACCATTTGCGTGAAAAGATCAGTATATGTACCACTTATTACATATTCAAATAAAAGCAATTTAAACTCTGCCCAGTTACAACTATTATGACGCTATAATTTTCTAGTGGCAACATATGGTCGTGAGACGTGGGCAATGACATCTGTATTTAAAAAAAAATATGTTGGCATTCTAAATACAATTTTATAGAAAGATCCCAAGAATATCATTGACAGAAAGACGAATCAACGCAGATGTCCGCAAAGATCTGAACATATAAGAAGAATGGTTCCTCAAACTATCCACACACAAAAAACAACAAAATAAAACGCAAACTAACACAGTTTGGATATATAAATAGACACAATGGTTTAGAAAGATTAATCATGTAGGGAAAAGTTCCAGGTGAGAGAACAAGAGGCAAATCAAGACTATTACGGATGCATTGACACAGAAGACCTTCTGAACATGACACTGGAAGAAGCGGGCCAGTTTGCATATAACCAATAGTAATGCAATGTGGCAGCTTGGACAACGTTTTTTAAAGGACACGTCACATAAAGAGAGAGATAGATACCCAACTTGTTGCTCTCTCGTTTCCCTCCAAACCTGTGTATCCGTGAACCATTGAACTTATTACCGTTCTCTATGATTAATTATTAAAATGTGTTTTACGAAGAAAGCCAATATACATAATTAACGTTTCGAGGAGAAGGTCAATGCACTACAAAGTGCACATACACTCGATTGATATGACCAGCGAGATGGCCAGATCAACATCAATAAGATAACTATAAAACTACTGGGAGGTTGATTTTTTAAATACATAAGTATGTATGCCATTTTGCTTCATGCAGACGGTCATTAAGAACAAAGAAGGTGCACTATTTTGAACATTATGTCAGGAATTGGGACTCTTCAGGCGATCATATCACAGTAACAGAACATTTTTGTTTGCGTCTTTCTCTTTTTTTTTCCTACCATATCTTTAAACAGATTAGTTCTGAATAATGTTCCCCCCGCACGCAGGTTATGTCTCCAGAAAGCCCGGGTTTTGACCGTGATTACCCAGATTTTGGGGTCTATTATATATATATATATAAAGAAAAAGATGAACTGTTTAATTAAGTTTCGCAAATAAGACAAATACACATAATCAACTTATCCAGCACAAGGCCCTTTTGATAATTTTGATATGGGCAATGAAACAACAAACTGAAAACATAATCAATATAGAACAGATGCACAAAGTGAAAAGATAATATTTCGTATATATTCCAAAAATAATATATTTTGTGGTTTCGTAATTTATTGACATAAGCGTGGTAGCAGTTTACCGTATACACGCACTGTAGCCAGGACTTACTGATTTCCAATTATTATACAACTAAACAGTCTTTTCAAAATAAGTGTAAACTTGCAGTGTTTTGTTTTTATGCAATTATGCATTATATTAGTGTATATGAGTTGTAATTGCGGCGCTTCCAGCCAATAATCCAATACTGCGTAAATTAATGGAAAAACAACGTCACATTTATTGTGAGTAGTATAAATATATCTGCAGAGGAAAGATAAATATAATCAGATATACTCTACTAATGTAATATCGTATAACACATACATATTTATGTTCTACAAATGTGATATCGTATCAACACATAAATAGATATACTTTACTAATGTAATATCGTATTACACATACACTTATATGATCTACTAATGTGATATCATACAGCACATACTAGATATTTTATACTAAAGTGATATCAACACATAATAGATATGTTCTACTATTGTGATATCATATCAATACATACACAAATATGTTCTAGTAATGTGATTTATCAACACATACACAGATATGTTCTACTAATGTGATATTGTATCAGCACATACACAGATATGTTCTACTAATGTAGTATCGTATCATCACAGATATGTTCTACTAATGTGATATTGTATCAAGACATAAAAAGATATGTCATACTTATGTGATTTCGCGTCGATTACGCATTACGTAAAACAGTATGCAGGACGAATTTTATTTTGAATGTTTGCATAGACCACTTTCTGGAATTTCATGTAAAATGAACATAATACTTACTGAACAAGTCTGCACATATGTAGGTGATTAATATACTAGTGCTCGAATTCCCATATATGCTGCATACCTCTCATTATACAAGTAGATCGCGTGTACTGTTGGTCACTCTGCAGCTTTAAGCGATAATGACCAGAAACTACCGATAAAATGCAGAAGTAAACAAGACGTCACGACACGGTGTCGAACTTGTCACACCTTGAAGACAAAGTAACTGGCTTAACAATAGCGTCACATTGATCCCCAGGTTTCATCATTTTAAGGTGAGTTTTTATGTGTGCACATTTGAACAGTAAATAAATTACTTTTCGTTACTGTATTATATAATAACACATGGTAGACTTGACACCTCAATGGGCTATCAGATCAGCGTCAATTAGAAAACTATCAATCTACACGGTGCTTGATTTTGTACGTTTGAGATGGTACAAAAATAGTACAATTTAATATATAATAAACTGAGAAAATAAAATCCTTTTTCTTCTTCTTCTACGTTCGTTCTCATACTCCTGCAGATCAACAGGATGTTGTCCGGAGAACGGAGTGCGTTGTGTCATGGTTTACAGCATGGCTGCGATATAGGCGCCTTTCGACCTGACACATCCTACTTCAGCATGGTTTTGGTTCACTGACCCTATACGGGATGGGGCAGCCAACTACATCCCATAACCTCCTTAGTCGCCTCGTACGACATGCATGGATGGTAAACTGTTGATATTCTTTGCTCATCGTTCGGGCACCGACAATACACTGGCGAGAAAACAAAATAATGGGAAACAGAGATGAGAACACGGCTATGGTTAACTTTTCAGTGAATGGACAGAACTAGAAGAAGTTTATAACTTTAAATAATTCAGATCTTATATGAGTAGCGAATAAAACAAAGAAATAGAGATTATACCTCAAATAACCTAGTCTGCAATGCTTAGAATAAATAAAGTGACATGAGGAGAGTTTTTGAAGTTAATGGCTGGCATGAAAATGTCGGCAGAGAAACAGGCACCGAGTGATCTGCCTGTTTACCCTATATAGTGTCACGTTAACAAACAATGATGCGAATGGCGTTTAGAGAGATTCAAATGTAAAGGCATCTTCGATAGTGAAAGTAGCTTAAAGAAATTAAACGGTGCGGATCTGCACTACATAGGGACATGTATCTTCCTTATTATACGCCTTATTATATAGGAATATTATACGGCTTTGCATGACATTTCTTAGCTATGTGCAAGTCCATGAACAGCTTTAGTGACTTCTTATTTGCAATCTTTTGACCAAATTCCTTCTATTTTGCATTATTTACAATTTCAGCAGTCTTTGAATGTATGAACGTTTTCATTTCCAACTTGTTTCAGTAATAAGACACAATCAATTTTCACTGATTCTGTTGTTATTACTTTCTGCCACATTGTTACTTCTTGCCGTTTTGCTGACAACTCCATATAATTCCTTCATTAGACAAACCCATACATCTTCCTTCATTTGACAAAGGTGATGGACTTACATAGGCCATGCTCTCAAAATGAACAACCTAAGAATTCAACATCAGTCACTAAATTGGGTGCCATCTGGAGTAAGAAGAAGAGGGTAACCTACGTAGAACCATTAACATGTCAATGAACCCAAACAACACAAAAGAACTGAAAGATATGGCAACACAGACAGAAATGAAAAGCTATGGATTCCTATGCGACGCCTATGGCTCTGGAGGAAGATAACATAATATTAGACACTGTGTTGTAATTTTGGAACGAATTTATTTTAAGCTCTTGCTTGTTCGCTCTTTTATTCTCAACTCACATTGCACGTGGGTAATTATCGTTACTGTGATATCCTAACACATTCCATCTGCAAATCGAGGCTATAGTGGAAGACACCAAAGCCAGATCAAGAGCAGATCTGTGTTGCCAATTCTGTTTGCTACTCTTATCGGACAAATCATGTTTATACATAGTAGAAGTAATGTAACGACGAAAACATCTTCAAGTTATCTTTCTGTTCATTGAATGATATGTCGCCCCAGGATATGCATTAACGATAGTATAGCCTTTACGCACGTGGTTGGGTGTCTGTGGGTCTCATCAATGGCCCATTAGACAAACCACCCATGCAACAGAAAACCTAAGTAGATGACATGCCTTTATATTGAGAATATCTTCTTATAGAAGCTTCATGGCATGTCATCTATACAATTATGTTTTTGTGCTGTTATTTTGTTGTTGAATTGTGTTTCATGTTTACTTGAATATAAGTATGCACCCTCTGTGGTTGGGAGGGAGCCAGAGATGTACTGTGCAGCACTGGGGAGGAGGAAACTAACAGCACTGTTTTTTCCTATGGCTGAGACCCATCATATAGGCACAATGACTTAGGACGTGACAATCCTTTTGACTTGAACATTTGGTTGCATGCCAAGAGGAATAGAGAAGTTCGGCATAACCAGTAGTCATTTGATGGCGGGGAATGAGCACAGTGAACCCTATCTTGGCTACAGTGGCTCGGAGGAGTGCATAGGTTGAAACCTACCTTCCTGGAGGTGTGATAGTTATTCTCTGGCTCTGTCCCGGGGTGGGTCGAAAATCTACAGATTTCCCAGCAATATAATGTCATTTAATGGCATTGGGTCAAAGGTCATGAGCCCATGGATCACTGGATCAGCAACCAACCAACCAACCAACCATAAAATAACCACGCATAATAATCTGCTCTCTAGTTGCAGTATTTCTCGAAGACATTGCCAACCCAGTACGTTCAATTATGTGTTACATATATAGACATAAATGAGCACAAATGGTTGTTTGATATTAAGGACTCTTACGATCTGCAGTAGAAGAACATATTATTCCATCAGGATATATCTACCTCCAGCACATCAACGCCTTTTCTCATAAACATTGTCGGAGGAGATACCTGTTATACTCGTACACACTTTGAAAGCCGGCGTTCTTCAACGTTCCATTTACATTCAACTGCGATTCATGTCCACAATATCATCGCTTTAAGTAAGCTTGTCCAACTCTGGTCCCCGTTTAGTTGAGTTCACAAAATTCCAGAATACAATTTATTCTTTGATTCGTTCTACCGAGGCGAGTAGACTTCACTATATGTCTTATAAGGCAACGTCTCCTACCTATTCATTTCTTTCCTCCAAGACTTACGATGTTTAATGTGACCGTCATTTTAAGAACTATCAATATAAATCGTTGTAATAATTGCAGAATGAAAATGTCAGCTTAGATGCACGTACTCCGTAACCAGCGGCAAAGTTCTCAATGTGTGCACTTCCTATTCAGTGAACTAGTAAAAAGTCCTAGAAGAAATTCAGGGGGAAAAAATCAATTTTTCAAGTGAAGAGGAATGACATAAATGCTTGGGTTGCTAGCCATAATTTTTACCGGAAATTTGTTGGAAAGCAATATCGAAGCATGCTGTTTGCACAGCTACTTGATTCCATTACCCGGGCCTGGTTAAGATCACATGAAGGTGTATTGATATCGGATGATAACCTTGCAGAACACAGTCGGCAAATTAATGGAAAATATTGTTGCATGGAAAATTTCTTGTCATTTTTTTTTTACATAGTTTTTTAAATTGTTTTTGTGTACATAGTATAGATTAAAGGTGAATAAAGGTGATCACAGAGATAGGCAGAACACATCGCATGTGAACAAATCACAGGGACAGGCAGATTACATTACAGGTGAACAATACCACATAGACAGGCAGAACACATCGCAGGTGAATAAATCACAGGGACAAATAAAACTATGTCATGTGCTAATAAAATTGTGGTGTATAGGCTGAGCAGAAATCGAAAGCTAGGTGTCAAGTAATTTCAATGCGAGCTAGATTGCATAGGGGAGTGGTGTAGTCACTCGGGTGTATTAATTAATCCAACTAAAGTATCTTTAATATGGTTCTCGCTCAATAATCATATTAATAACACTCAATGCCGAGTATTTCTTTGTGTGGGGACACACTTGAAAGAATCAGAACAATGAAATATATGGGTGTGCTCGTCGACAGGGCCTGAGATTCAATAATCATACTGTTCATATTTCAAGTGTTAGAACAAGTCTTTCAGCTAATGAAAGTAACTGCTGCTGCTCAGAGTAAGCTGGGGTTACTACTTTTTTCTATACTGGTTATTTCTGTAATGTTCTATTCATTGGCAATTATGACTCAGTCAGACGCATACTGTTAGTTTGGATACGATCCAGAATGAGAAATAAATCCGTATCATTCTTCTGTGGACGAGAGACGCATGTGTAACGAGCATAGCAATGTTTACTTGAATGTCCAACTATAGAACACAGATTACATGTGTAACGGGCATAGCAATGTATACTTGAATGTCCAACTATAGAACACAGATTACATGTGTAACGGGCATAGCAATGTATACTTGAATGTCCAACTAAAGAACACAGATTACATGTGTGACGAGCAAAAACCTACTTCCAAATCAGCTCTGATAAGGAGCACCGACTTCATACTGAAGTACAGAGTGTGAAAGGTAATAGACTAAAGAGTGGAAAGTCAGGGGATAGGGCGTGATTATGAAAAGTATACAGTGTGCTAACTGGAGGATGTGGCACATATTGCGGAATGGCTAAGTGTTACCGTAAATTGTCATACTTCCTTTTGGGTACTAATAACTCTCCATAGAGAATGTATGGAGAGGCGTCCTATTTCTTTTAAATTTGAGGTGATGGTATTGATCTATTGACCATTCCCATCTCTTTTCCGCAGATAAATTTAAATCTAAAATCTCCACTACCTCTGTCAACTTCCTTGACATCATTGTCACCATTCATTCCCCGTACCTCAGCACATCTGTTTACTTTAAACTTGCTGATGCGCATGGCTTTCTGCTCTATACTTTTTCTCATCTTCCCGCTTGTCGCAACTCTCTGCCGTACTCCCAGCTTCTTCGCCTTCGTCGCTTATGCAGCGATTACGACGATTTTCTTGATAGGTCCTCTGAGATGATTGAGTTATTTCGTAGACGCTAGTTCCCTGACAATATTATTCATCTGCTTGGCTCCGCGTGCGCCAGTTGTCTCGCCTTGATATCTTGACTGACTCTCAGGGCTGATCCTCCTCCTCTGATAGGGCTAAACGTGTTCTTACCTTTAATCCTCATAACTTTTCTGTCCGACGCATCTTGCTTAAATATTATTCCCTTCTCCAGTCTGATCCTGACACCCGTGGTGCTTTCCAGGACGTACCTCTGGTGGCCTATAAGCTCGAAAAAAATCTGAAGGATATCTTGGTCCATAGCCACCTTAAGTCTTCTATTCTCGACCATGTTGGTACTGTTCGATGCTCACACTGTGGTTGCTATACATATCCTTATGTTGTTCAGATGCGTTCCATTTCATTTCGCAAGGCTACTTCATCGATGAGGCCTTTACATGTGAATCCCGAAATGTTATTTACGTATCATATGTAAACGCTGCGGCAAGCAGTGCATCGGGAAAACCGGCTTAAAAGTGAGCGACCGCTTCTGTAACCACCTTCATGCTATCAAGCACAAATACATACTTCTGTGGCCAACATTTCAACGGCGATGACCATCATGGCGCTCTTGATAATCAAGTCACTGCTATCAGATTCTGCACCACCGATGATATCTAGGTACGCTCATTAAAATCGTCTTATTTTTGAGTTAGGAATCCTCAAGCCTTTTGGACTAAATTCCGTTCACTATTTTGTCTAGCTCTTGGTTGTTGTTATCTTTGTCATTATTTATTTTGTTCGGTCATTTACGTCATCTTTTTGTTTATTTCATTTCCATCTATATTTACGTTTTTTATGTACTTCCTGTTTCTGTCTTTCCGGCATCTAAATTCCATATTTCGGTTGGACACGTTTGTGGGTTGCGATCATTTCTATTCTTCGTCTTTTGATGCTTCGTGTGTATCTTGATAAAGACGTTTTGGTCGAAACGTTGAATATGTTTTGTGTATTGCAATTTGTATGTTGTATTGTTTGCATATCATAACCCCCCCCCCCAGTTTTAGTGATAGCCGTCGTGTCTAAGTGGGACCTTCTAAAAATCTGTGTTTTATTTAAGTACAATTAGTAGATACGCCCGTGTGTTGTCAGGGCCCGAAAGGGGAGCAAAGAATAGCAATACTGTTTACCTTCCATGCATGTTGTACAAGGCGACTAAAGAGGTTATGGGATGGAGTTGGCTGTCCCATCCCATATAGGGTCAGTGACCCACAGCCATGCTGAAGTCGTATGTGTCATGCCAATAGGCGCAGATATCGCAGCAATGCTGTAAACTATGAGACAACGCATTCTGTTCTCTGGAATACATCCTGCTGGACTGCAGGAATTTGAGAACGAACGCAGAAGAAGAAGAAGAATTAGTAGATAGTAAGACAGTTAGTAGATAGTAACATTGATGTCTGTTGTGTATGTCGGTAGGCGACTAAGGATATTTGGTGTAGGATATACTACACACCATCCCATGATCTCAGCTGTGATGAAACCAGCTGAAGACCTGTGCATGGACATCTAGGAGTGAGTCAATCCTGTTATCTACATTATACATTTAGATTGCAAGACTGTCACGGCAAAATCAAGCGTTGAGTATAGGACTATCACGATCGTAGTATGACACGATACAATAAATTTAGATATGCCATGTGAATGTGAAAGTCAACAGTTCCGTTGTCAATTGCCTTATTATGTTGTGAATGTGTTCTTGGTAAAGACCTTTTGATCGAAACATCGATTTTTGTTTGCTAGTATGTATGTTTCCAGTAATTAGCAAAAAAACTGCATGAAACTTCTCTCACCACTTTTCTGTATAAACTGACTTCACTTCAGTGAAGGCGGCCATGAATAATACTTTTGTAGCCCCCAGTCTGACCCACCTCTCCATCAGTTTATACTCCAACGCACATGTCGTATGGAAATCTATAATCCAGAACACTGATAGAGAACGCATTAGGATGCACTTTGTCCACACCCCCTCCCTTCATCTATCCTCCGTTAATATTGAATTAATTATAACCTATCTAAACGAGAACAAATTTCTATTGTTACATAGAACAAAAACAAAATCAAATACAAACCTTCACCATAACAGTCAACATGCTATAATGATACATTATAAAATAGAGAGAAATAACCACATGTATAAAGGAAAGTATCATGTACAGAGGAATGAAATCGATACTCCTTGCATTTATTCATGTGAATAAAAGAAATACTAGTCCAGCTGGTTTAACGAGGTGTAATATGTGTAATTTATCGATTTTGTAATTCTTGCGTATAATTAGATAGTGATGCCAATTGTGGTCATCTTCGATACCGTTTTTGTTACAGATAATAATACATCTATGTCAATTGCAGATTCAGTATTAGGTTTCCAATCTGTAATACGCGTTTTACTGTGAAGCATTTATACAATTATCGTTAAAACTGGTAATGATACAAGAAATTGTTCAGAATAATATTTTATAAAATGTATTTTTTTTATTTATGCAAAATGGCTGTTAGAAGTTTTTAGTGTTTTAGAAAATTGTATATGCCCAATTGTCGGTTTAGGGGTGAAGCGGTTAGTAAGCTTGCCTCTCGAACATAACTTGATGAAATCTGCTCCCCGTATCTAAGTGATTGATACGTCGGCTTCATAATACGGTGTTCCTGGTAGTTCAGTAATTGGTGAGCTGGCTTCCTAGTATGGTGTTCTGGAAGCTCATTGACTGGTACGCTGGATTCCTAATACGGTGTTCTGGAAGTTCAGTGACTGGTACGCTGGATTCCTAGTACGGTGTTCTGGAAGCTCATTGACTGGTACGATGGATCCCTAGTACGGTGTTCTGAAAGCTCATTGACAAGTACCCTGGATTCCTTGTACGGTGTTCTGAAAGCTCATTGACTGGTACGCTGGATTCCTAGTACAATATTCTGCGGTTCAATTCCCAACTTTAACTGGAAATATTGAATGAACAACGTCTACCAGGTCAAATGACTCTAAGCCCACCGAAGACGGATGTGTCGGGCTATTGGCGCAAATAAAACGGCGACACAACGCATTTCCATTCTCTGGACTACATTCTGTCAGAAAACTAGTTGGACAATGGTCTTGCTACAAGGGAGATTCAGCGGGAGTTTGAGAATGAACGATGAAGAAGAAGAAGAAAATGACTCTAAGGAAAACGGAACCAACACTTTGTATGAAGAAATAATTATTAAAGGAAATTAAGATCACGCAAATAAAATATTTTGGGCATATTAAAGATATGCCACCCTGTTGAAGACCTTACTTTAGGGCAAAGTTGAGGGGCGGCGAGCAAGAGGTAAGTGGGAGAGAGGTATGTGGGAGAGAGGTAAGTGGGAGAGCAATATCACGAGATCGACATGTTAGTCTAACATAGTATACCACCTAGAAAAGAGACGGAATGTTGGAGGTATGTTACAGCCAACCTTCAATGCGGAGACAAAACTTGTAGATGATGAAACAGATTATAGCGAATCAGCATGGCAGAGAGCGAGAAGTGCGTGTAACAGGTCAGCCAATATATATATATATATATATATATATATATATATATATATATATATATATATATATATATATATATATATATATATATATATATATATATATATATATATATATATATATATATATATATATTATATATAAAGAGTTAAAGGGTTGCTAATTCAATGACATTGAGGAGTTTCAAGAAAATGCGAAGAGAGAAATGAGGACATTCAGAAGGGAATATAGGCTTCCTCCAGTGGCAGGAACACTAGAATAAATGCATAGGCTCATACGAGAACTACTTTGTCGGAATAAAACCAACTTATCTTTAAGTTTAACGTTTTTCAAAGAGAAAAATCAGGCCCAGAAATGATTAAACAGTCCAAGTGTAAGCCAGTAATCACCAAGATCGGACAATATCATCGATTTACACTTTAAAAAGTAAGCTAAAATAATTGGAATAAAATTGCGAATTTATGCAGAAAATGTATAAATAATTGATTCAATTTAATTTATTTTCTATAACAAGGGAGCTAATTCATACATATAAACCTGCTAATGACCTGCTGGGTTGTGCAGACGGTAATATGTAAAGTTCGATTGATTTTATAATTCCATGTGGTAAGACTTGAGTTTATATAAAGTAAAAATTGCTGGTAATGAGTATGAAGAAGGAAGCGATGCAAATGGAAAAGAAGTGTTACATGACGATTAAAGGATAAGGGTGACAGAAGACAACTATTCCTGAAATAGATAAGAAAAAAATGATTGGTCATGATTAAGTCGGATATTTTAGGACGAAAGACGCAGTTATCGCTGCAATATGTAAACAATGACACACCGTATTCCCTTGCACAGACCACATTATATTAACCAATATGGATTGAGAACGAAGATAAAAGTGATTACAATATATGATCAGATTTATAAGCCACATATGTCTCCGAACTATACTGATCTTACAACTGGTAGCACCATTTACTTTGTAATTATAATAATGCATGTTTTTCATTGGTGCGTGTTGCAAAGTGCATGTAATGTGACAAATGAAAATAGCGAATAAATCCAACCAACCAACACGGATCTAGACCTGTACTTCATGTTAGGTAGCATATACAATGAATAATAATAATAATAAACCCACAACCTGCCAGGGTCGTAGGAGTGTCACAATAAGACCTGTGGTGCAGAAATATTTACACGCATCACTATCCTCTACCTTCCCGATGAGCATGGTAACTTCAGACCTTGACCATTCTTTAATATTTATTCAGCCATGTCTTCATCTCTCATATAAATAACAAAATGGTCAGATGGTGTCCAACAAAGTGGATGGTGCCGCAATAACCTAATGAACAAATAGTAAAGCAAAATGAGTTAAACATGTTACTAAAACACTTACCTTGCCTATTAATAAAAATATATTTCAAAAATTTTTAATATAGTCTTTTATTTTGTCGTTTTCTGTTGTTTGTCTCTTGAAAAAGGTTCAATTTGAGCCGATACGTGGAGAATTGTCCTGTTTAGTTTTATTGTATGTTTTTTTTATATATAATTTTTTTTTTTGAAATATATTTTTATTAATAGGCAAGGTAAGTGTTTTAGTAACCTGTTTAACTCATTTTGCTTTACTATATCTTCTTCTCTCACCTCTTCTTCTTACACCCTCCACCGTACCTTCAAGAACATATTTTGTCATCGAGGAAAATCTAATCACATGCCCGTACTATCGGAGTTTACGACGTTTCACTACTGTCAGCAGTGGTTCTTGTTGCTCAGCTAATGAATTAATTTTATCATGCACAAAAACATGGGTCTTATAATTCCGATAACACATACCCAATACACGTCCATAGCATTTGTTTTCAACGCTTGGATTCTTCTCTCTAAATCTGCTCTAAAGTCCAGGTCTAAAAACCATATAGAAATATTGACAAAACCAACGATTTATATAAGTTGATCGTATACGGGTGGTGATCCTGCTTCTCCAAAAGGTGCTTAATCTTGTCATGGTGACAAATTGGCCATTGCCAGTAGTTTATTAACTTCATCTGTTGATTCACCATCGCCACTGTTTGGAGTTTCCAGATAAGTAAACATAGAAACCTCCTCCAATCTTTGATTATTAAGCTTTTTAACGGTTGAAACTGAGTAATTCTATTCATTAAATTACTGTCTTGAATAATAACTCTGTGTGAGCCAACAGACCATACCTAGCGATGAGTTGGAAGGCGATCACAAATGGAGTGCGCGTGTGACATGCACATGTCAGTTGTGCACGTATTTACCTCATGTTTTAAGACGAAACATCCGTAATCTAATTCGACCGTCGAGGTTGCCCAGCAAGGTTCATTCAGTGAAAATTTCAGCGAGCTCAGAACCCAAAAGAAAATGAAGTGGTCACTGGGAATGATTCGTCTGCTGCGGCGCATTTACTCCGAAGAAAGATACACATTAGGCTACACAGGCAAACTATCAACTTGTCTCGTAACGTGATGCGTCTCCGAGTAGAGAGCTCCTTCAATAAGCATTGCATTAAGCCGAAAGCTGATGTCTCCTAAATAAAAGAAAGATTTGAAGCACATAGGAAGTAAGAGTAAATCTCTCGTAATTACTGGGAATGGAAATAAACAAACAAACCTCTTGTACGTTTTAGTTTAATACTCCGCTTGCAGTGCTTTCCTGTTAAACGTGATATAAAAATGCTAGATGGTGTATTTTCATGCAAACGACAATTCAGCAAACACAAAATAACAACAACAAAAAAGAACTAGTTGAGCGGTAGATCCCATGAGTAAACTTTCTATACTGTCAACTCAAAACAATAACACAATTGAACTTGTATCTATCTTGTTTTTTACCCTTCATCTTTGTTCTGGTAAAGGGCATTAGCTATGTTAAAAATGAGGTTTCTGGTGATATTTAAAGATGAACTAAATTATGCAGAAAGATCACATTCAAACATAGTATAGTACTCGTACTTACGAGATAAATCTGCTCCAGTGTCGGGAAACAACCCGAAACTGGAAATGGGTGACGGTGGGTGAGTGGGTAGGGTGGGCGGTGGCGGCGAAGACAAGGCAAATATCAAAATGAACAGAAATAAGTATAAGTGTTTCTAAAAATAGTATTCATAATCATCATCAAGTGCCGTGCCGAATGGCGTTGGCGATCATATTTCTCCATGTACATTGATCTCCCATAGATGTCATCTCTGTTGTTGTCGTCAATCGAAGCCATTTAGTAAAACTGTCCAATATCTTTTCTCTAGGTCTTCCCCTTGATCTTTTTACTACTATCTTTCCTGTTGTCACTATATTTCCAATGCCTCCTCTTCTCATTATGTGCCCGATAAATGTTGACTGTCTTTTTTCTTATAGTATCAATAATGCATCTGTTCACATCCATCCTTCTAAGATATTCTTCATTAGTAATCTTTGTAATGATTTTGAATAAACTATTTCAAAAAATAGTATTAGTAACATTAATCTAGTAACATTAAATAGTAACTTTAGTGGAGATTTCTTGATTGCACCAGGGACACACCCTGTGTGGTTATGAGGTTCGTTCTTTATTTTCCGAGCATATCTCGCAGCATTGATATGTGGCATGCCCGTGAATATCATCTGTATGTGAGCGAGTTCTGAAATAGACCACCAACTAAACAGTGAGCTTCCTCGTATGAAGGGAGGCAGGCTCAAGAAAGGCAAATCGTGGATGGGTCATGCCAAGAATACGGTTAACTAGATTTGCACTCAGAAGGTATAATTACTGGCGAAGAATGGATACAGATTCTTATGGTCTTTCAGGAGACAGTCAAGACAGTCATTACACTCAATAAAAAGGAGAGAACAGGGAACGGTAGCCATGTGAGTGTGGATGCTGAGGTCAATGCACTCATCTGCGAGCATGTCGACGACACAGATGTGGTGATTTACACAGACGGGTCGGTCATCCGCCACCAGCGATACCATTGATCTTTACTGCCAGATCATAAGGAAGAATAGTACACGAAGCAGTGGAACCTTTACCCCAGCTACAAACAGTGTAACAATGAAAGTATTTGCTGTAACACAGGAACTAACCTGGCTGGAATCGAAAAATATTCCCATGTGTGCATACTAAATCAATGAATAAATAATATTCAGTAAGCAAAAATGGGTGATGTATGTAGGGGATCGATGGAGTAATTAGAGAGCGAAAATACGGGCGTCATTGCCGAAAATCATAATTGTCTTTGCCCCCTGACACGGCAATGTGGAGAAAAACGAACGGGTGGACTAATTAGCTAACCTCGCAACCATAACAGATGATCAGCCTCTGGATCAAGTAGACATACTCAGCTTTAAAAGAGTTCGCACGATAAGATGATTTTGAGATACATGAACATGAGTAAATTTCGAGAATTCTTAAATTGGAAGATAGGATAGGCATGACTCATAGAGAACCTCTAACAAAGATTTCAACAGAGTAGTGGACCAACGTAGAGCAGGAACCATCAACCGTTATGTACTAAGAGATTTACCGAAGCGAAGATCCAAGCACCTATGGACACGTCCGGTGTGCGAAGATGAGAATCGACATACCTAATATTATTCAATAAAACAAACTAGCCATCACGAGCGTTGTTAGTTTGTTTTTATATTAGTCAATAGTTCATGGAGTTATACTGGTAACACATACACCTAATTCTGTTAATTTAGATTCAGTACTTGCGTACATCACAATGCCGAGCATCTTTACAATAGGGTATGGGTACGAAAAAATTGCCTCCATCTGGTTGCCTATAGGGTTAACAAAAATTTTAGCAACATCGTGGCATACAGTCACCTCAGTGCTAATGTTTCAGACTATTTTTCGCACGGTTTGTTGCGGACTTAAGTGAT
Organism: Meghimatium bilineatum; assembly: GCA_034231615.1. Classification (NCBI taxonomy): domain Eukaryota; kingdom Metazoa; phylum Mollusca; class Gastropoda; order Stylommatophora; family Philomycidae; genus Meghimatium; species Meghimatium bilineatum. The sequence continues at coordinate 39,944,258 of CM067299.1, forward strand.
TCTACACATGTTTCCATATGATGCAGATCCGCACTGTTTCATTTCACCTTGCTGTCGACGATCTCTCATAATCATCATCATCAGGTAGCATATCCTGAACAGCATGTAGCAGTGATAACAGCCTTTCGAAACGTCTGTTGATTTTGAGCTAGTCTTCTTGTATCTGTTTCTGTCATGTATGTCTTTCATGTATTGCGTCCATCTTTCATCGTTTTCTTGTTCTGTCTCTTGCTCGTCTCCCTGTCATCATCCCTTCCATTACGGTCTTCTCTAGACTGTCATAGCCTTTAATATGGAAACAAATATTGTAGTTTTCTGGAAAGAACCATGCTGTTTATCCAGTTTTCTTTTACATTCATTTCTCTCAGGATGGCTACATTGGTGATCTTTTTGGTCCATGGTATTCTGAGGGTTTTTCTGTAAAATTATTTATCAAATGCTGCCAATTTATTTTTCACCATTTTGGTTATTGTCCAAGATTCACACCCTTATATTGCCACTGAGAATATGCAAGTTCTTAGGAATATTAGTTTTGTTGTTTTGCAACAGCGTAATCATATATGTGTGATTTGTATCAGCTTCTTTGACGCGATATCCAACCTCCTTCTGACTGCTTCATAGCAATCACCGTTACAGTTCATAAGAGAACCAACATATTCAAAACTGGTGACTCTTTCTAATTCGATTTTGTTGATACTGACTGATAACTTGCTAGTGCTTTTGTCGCTTGTCATAATCTATATCTTGTTTCCATTCAGAAATATATTTTTACGGTGTTTTGACATGTGAATCCCGTTACGTCATTCACGTTATCGATTGTAAGCGATGTGACAAGAAATATGTAGCGGAAACTGAAAAATATGTTAATGACCGTCTCTGCCATTATCTTCATGCCATTTACCACAGAACACCTACTCCTGTCGCTATACATTTCAATGACTCTGATCACCGTGGACCCTTATATTCAAATCATTGCATTAAGATCTTGAACCACTGACGATATATCTAGATACATAATTCAAAATCGCTATATACTGCAGTTTTCTTATTGTCCCTTACGCCATTTGCTGTTAGTACAAATCATTATTTCTTTTAATTGGTTGAATGTGGTGGCTTTGTTGTATACAAGTTCATGTTATTTTAAATCGATCTCTTCACCATATTTTTTTAATACGCGTATCCATTAATATATTTGTGTGTACGTCTGCTATTATTGTCTTTGATGTCTGTGCTGTTAAATATCTGCCATCCAATGTTTTTATAGTGTCATTATTTTTACTATTTATTCACTATTTGTTTTATATTTTCTTGTAAAAGACCTTAAGGGTGAAGCGTTGAAAGTGTCTTGTATACCATTACATGTAATTTCTTCTTCCCATACCTTATACTTTGAAACTGTGCGTTTATTGTAAAGCTGATCGATCTTATTTTTTACTTTTGTTATACAGAATTACAGCAGTCTCATCTATTATCGATAATACGGTATAGGAACACTATAATTTACCTTCAGCCTCTAAACTTTGCAGTAAGACGCCCTGGGCACGAAAACAGTTTGAATTAATCAATCCAGATCACTAGTGTATTCCCACATCCTTTGGTGTTTAGGTCACGGATGATTTTCCAATAGTTTCTATACTTTGATAAGTCATAATCCTCGTTCTATGTAATTCCACTCTCTGTCAAGTCCTTCATGATTTTCCTTCTTCATGTATACCTATGTCTTCCATGTTTCCTTTCTGTCTGATAGTTTCACATTAATGACCACGTAGCTATACCTTCTACTGGTTTTCTGTGAATTTTCCAAAAGCATCTCCATGATGTCCATCATATTTTTCTATGCGTATGTCCATTTCATCTCCATAATTGTCCATTATAATTTATAAGTGTGTACTTAATGCATCTCCATCATATTTTAAATAGAAATTATGCAAAACATTCTCACTTATTTTAGTGCAATTGTCCCTGAGGATTTCTTTTGAATCCCAAAATGGACGGTAATCCCAATTTTCGACTGCCCAGTTTCGTTCATGTACACGGTATTTGATATCTATATGCTTAACATTCAATATTGTGAAAACATCAATAAACAAAAGCAGAATATCAACAACAGAAACACACCAACTAATGTGAAATATTTATATTAAGCTCTTTTGAAATCAATAACTGCAACGCACTGTCAGATCGATCTAATTCGCAATGAGCACATTCTATAGCTTGTCAGATCACAGGATTTTTTATTTTTCTGCTTCCTTTTTCAAAACGACATCATAATGCTACTTGTACATGTATATAACCGATGTCTGAATATTGCGTGAGTCCAGCAAAATATATTGTATAGAGAAAGTGATGATCTAAGAGTCCTATGATATAATGTTGTCACACACGACAGGGCTTAGTCAATGTGTCTTCTTTCTAACACCATAGACAGCAAGAGTGAGTAGCAATCTCCAGTGTAAATTTATCAAGACATGTTAATATTAATCTCTATTGTGTCTTGATCTGTAACTTAGAAAGTAAATAGTAATCTCTATTATGACTGTATCAAGAACATTCTTCTTCTTCTTCTTTCTGTCCTCATGTACCTTTCGGTGTTGAGGGGAGAGTGAGTGTACGGTCTTTTGCCCTTCTATTTGCCTCCTCTGCTGTTATATTTCCGAGTGTCTCTAATACAATATCTATCCACCTTTTATGAGGGCGTCCAATAGGTCTCCTGTTTTCGTATCGTTTGTTAAGTGTTTTTTGGATAATACTTTGCTCTTTCTGTCTGGTTATGTGGCCGTACCATTTAACTTGTTGTTTCTGTATGTATTCTATAGTTGGTTTGATCCATAATTGTTTCCTTAGCGCTTCATTCCTGATTTTGTCTCTCAAGCTAACTCCAATCATACGTCTCACACATTTCATTTCAGTGGTGTTAATCTTATGTATTGTTCTAGAATCTAATGTCCAAGTTTGACACTGATAACACAATGTTGGTAAGAAAATGGTGTTGAAAAGCGCTTTCTTGTGATGTGCCTTCCTCTCCATTTAAGTTTCTTTTTGAGCACTTTGTGTATCCCCTGTCGACGTGATAAGTCAGTCACAGGTTAAGGGCTGTGTGGTAAGTTTACTCGGGATTGCCCATTTCCCCTCGCTAGCCAGTAGCTGTTCATGACCATACTTGTTGTTATCTTCTCCACCGATGTTTACATATTCACTTTGTAAACTTATTACTGCACTTATCCACTTTAGACACTTCTCTTATGATGTGATATAGAAATATCTTCCTCCAGGTGTAATCCAGAATGTGAATAGTTTTGTATATCTTATAATATTTTAATATAAACACGGCACTTTATCCTATTAGAATAGACTGCGGCCATCTTGAACTCAACTCAAGAACATAGTAAGTAAATAGTAATTGCTATTGTTGACTA
>CM067299.1:39947773-39977121 GCA_034231615.1 Meghimatium bilineatum
AAGAGCACATGAAGATGACACTCACTGAGCCGGGGGATTAGCTCAAGGTCGGCAGGAGTCTGGAAATACTGCTGTGGCAGGTACATTCTTTCCAGGGTGTGCCAAATGAAGACAGTAGACATGTATAATTTGTTCTACCATCTTGCGTCTCACAAAGTTTTACTTCTATAGGCCAACATAAATTCGTGTTAAAATGAGAGCACAGGCACTTCCTTTCAACCTTTAAGAATATCTATATAGTAAGAAAGTCGACATGAATTATGATATATAATGGAAGATTTTATATGAATTGCACCATGAATGTGTACATTCCAATCGACCTATCTTAACTGCGGGTAGATGCATAGCAGGAAATTCATGTTTCTATTCAATGTGTTGGTTTACTGAACAGATTTTAGATGTAGGTTTTGTCCGTGTGTCTCTGGGAATAAAAAAAAGGAAAGAATAGCACCACTGTATCCTATCATGCATTTCGTAAGAGAAAACTAAAGAGGTTTGGGGTGACCGTTAACTGTCCAATGCCTTTGTCAAAGTGACCTGAAATTCAATGTGAATGTGGATGTGTCAGGTTGAAAGATGCATATATTTCATCTAAGCTATAAACCATGACGCAATACTTTCAGCCTTCAGTGATATAATCTGCTAATCAGCAGGAGTTGGAAATTAACCATAAAGAAGAAAAATATCTACATTTTAGATATACTTATGTGGACTAACCAGAGAATAACAGAAACACTGTGCATGTGCACACTACAATATCTGCTGTAAAGAGGAGCATGTATGGATCTATCCACAGTTATTCAGTATCCGAGAAGAAATCAATATCCAATCCATCATTTACAAACATACGTTTCTTTTCTGTATAAGATTAATATAGTAAGTAAGTAAAGTAACCCATAGCATTTATGAATGTCATAGGGGTGTGAGATGTTTGCGATCTCACATTTCAGTGACTCTGTAAATGAGAGCGGTAGCCATCTCCCTCGCATTCTTTACTTCCTGGATTAATCCGGTACCCATTTACGGCTGGGTCGACCCGGAAGTCGTTGCGATATGAAAAACATTTCCGCCTCAACTGGGGAATAATTTCAGCACCATTCCTATGCGAAACTAGTTCGCTAACCACTGCGCAACGCGGAATCTATAAGATTAATATATTTCTTTTGGAATATTGATACAATAATGAGACATTAATTTATGTCCTAGACTATTGATATAAAATGACACATGCATTTGTCTTTGAATACTGATATAACAACAACACATGCATTTGTACTTGAACATTTATATAGCAACATATGCATTTATTTGTTAGAACACTGATTTAATAACATATGCATTTATTTCTTATAATATTGATAAAACAGCGAAACAGGAATGTCTGTTTCATTAAATGCAGGAAACAATACAAACAGATAATTACAATAAACAATGACAGTGACCTATACAGGCCTGTTGTGAATTACGAGTGTAGAACAAAATCTATAACATGATGCGATATAGAATATATGCTGCTGAAGATATAATTATAAGTTGTGTATAATTTCCTCGCTTACAGTGGTTTGTGAACATCAATCTCTTCGTGATTATGTATAAACGTGGGTGTGCTTGCCGCTTTTTAGTGGTTGTCAGGAAGAAAGTGGGTAGAAGGTGGGGTGTATATACTTTCATGCCGCATGGTAGATGCATGGACGTCTCCGAAATAGAAGACCTCTGCACAGAATTAATTAGGACTTCATTCGTTACGTTTGTGATTATTCTCATGGTTTCTGTTGGTAACTACTTATATACTTTTAGTCGCCTTAGCAATGTGTGGCATGCGACTCAGTGTATATATATATATACACAATGAGCCTACGTGCCTTCACACGTGCTGTGTAGTGGGTTGACTATGTCAGAGCTCACTCTGAGGTATGCGCGTGCACGACACATATCAATTCTGTGCTCGGAAAAGAAAGGAGAAATCTCATAGCTACACAGGGTATGTCCCTTTTGCAACCATGCATGATTCGCATCGCTTCGTTTTGAATTATCTTCAGCCTCTCAATATGTGTGTGACTGGCGGTGATAGTGGCGCTTGCATATTCAATGACAGGGATGACACGAGCCTCTTATAAGATTACGAGCTGTGGTTGTTTAGTGTCAGCCGCTTCCATCACTCTCAGAGCTGAAAGTCATTTGCAGACATTAGGGATAACATGATCAACGTCGTCCCGGAAACACAGACTACAATCAAATCGCACGCCCATGTTTTGTAAGGATAAGCTCCTGATAACATCGTACCCTCTCATCTCCACCGTCGGGCCGAGGATACCGTTAAACATATCTGTGTCCCAGAAGACATAACTCCTGGCGAGGAATGGATACAATGTATCCCACGGTCTTTCAGGAGACAGCCAAGACCGTCATTACACTCAATATAGAGTGCAGGGAACTCAGCCCCGTGAGCGTGGATGCTAAGGTCAAGGCACTAATCTGCGAGAATACCGATGACACAGATGTTGTGATTTACACAGACGGGTCGGTCATCCGTCACCACCGATGAGCATGGGCCTTTACTGCCAGATCATAAGGAAGAACAGTACACGAAGCTAGTGGTTCCTTTACCGCAACAAGAAGCAGCCTAACAATGGATGCATTTGCAGTAACGCACCACTCAACTGGCTGGGATCGCAAGCCTATTCACATGTGTGAATTCTAAGTGACTCTGAATATGATTCAGAATGTAAAAACAAGTGGTGTACGTAGGGAATGGGTGAAGCCATTAGAGAGAGAAAAAAACGCGGGCATCACTACGAAAACTCAAGCTTACATTTGTCCACGAACACGCGGGTGTGGAGGGAAACGAACGAGCCGAACTATTACCTAGCCTCTCCACCACAACAGACGGTCAGTCTATGGACCGAACAGACATATTCATTGCTCTTCATGAATCCTCACGATCAGAGGATTTTGAGATGAATGAGCATGAGTCAATATCGAAAAAGCGCGAATTGGGAGTGAGGATGGGCGTGGCCCGTAGAGAACCCCTGACAAAGATTTCAAAAAAGAGTAGTGAACCAACATAGAACCGGAACAATCAGCTGTTATAGCCTGAGAGATTTACTGAAGCGGAGATCGGAACACCTATGGGCGCGTGCTGTGTGCGAACAAATCAACAGACATAATACCTAATATATAGTGGCCAAAGAAAATTCCGACAATAATGTAAAAACGTAACGAATGAAGTTCTAAGTAGTTCTGTACAGAGGACGACTATTACAGACGGTAATGGTAGAAGGTTAAATTGTGTTTAAGCTTGTCAACATTTTGTTGTTGTGTGTTTTGCTTTATTCGATAACATTATTTTAACAAAAACGTTGATTTGTTATACCGTTCCCTTAGAAATAGAACTTATATAATGTATTTATTTGTCTATCTTCCACAAAAGAGTATACAAACTGTACAGTTTAATTAGCAACATAATCTACATGGAGATGGGGTGAGAGACACAGTTAATTACCAGTTCACATCTGCTTGAGCTTAGATGCGATTTCGGCGCCTGGCGGTGGTCGAAACATTTCACTTTACTCTGGTAAGAGACTGTAAGCAATTGAAGGTGTAAGGGAGCCTGAAAACTTTGACAATTTTTGTCAAGGGGTTTGACAAAAGTTGACGTCAACGAAAAATATATATAGCAATTAAATTACGTGAATTATAATTGTTTTGAAGAATATGATAAAAATCATTTTTTTAAAAAGAGTTTTAGTGTTGGGAGTGGGTACATTTAATTTTACTAAATCAAGCAAGTTATTGTCTATGGCTTCTTGACTGCTTGTTGGCAAGGAACAAGAAGGAGAACGTGCATGTTGTTACACAAATTGTTGACGTATTTTATGGAAAACCACCAAGTCTTATAAATCGTATTTTGCTTGATTGTTTTGACAGCCTTCAATATGAATAATACATTATGTATATCATTGTAATTAAGAAGTCCTCCCAGAGGTTTAAGTCATAATAAAAAAAAGCCCCCACAAAATTTCTGGAATTTACATTGCGTTGAGAAGAAGCATTTCACTACAATCAGATAGGGTTGTCAGATATTTGAAATCGATCAAGTCAATAAGAACGCCACAAACACCAACACAAGATGACTATCATATCAACAGACCAGAACAAGTTATAATTCTACGTCTCAGAACAGGACACAACCGACTCCTCAGTCACATGTATACAAAGTTCAAGATTGGCAACACGGCCATGTGTACATGTGGACAGGCAGCACAGAGTGCCAAACATATACTTCAAGAGTGTTCTGAGCATGAAACGCTGAGGCAGACATATTGGCCAGAGGAAACAACACTGGAATCAAAACTCTATGGGACACTGTATGAACTACAAAAGACAGTGAGTTTTATTAAGGAGACAGAATTACAGATATAGACATGTTTCAAGTGAACGAAAGAAGAAGAAGAATTTGAAATCGATTACATTTGCATTTTAGGTAAACTATAAAAAAATTATAAAAAACATAACTTTTAGAAAATTTTTAATTGAACAACAGTACACAAAATGATTAAAAATATAAATGTCATGCAGGTAGCATTTAATAATGACAAATTTTGTAAAATTTGGCCATAAAATGGCAACATACTGGCAATCCGTGCAAACACACAATTAGATAGAATAAGCGTGCACGATTACATTATAAGGTTTAATGACTAATAGGAAATCAAGGTCTCTTAATGACTCATCCGACTATTTCCGTGATTTGTATTGGATAATATGATTACCATGTGTGTGCGACAGCTAATACAAATCATTAGCTTGAGTCATTGACAATAATCATATAGTTAGAGGACATACGTTTCAAAGAATATAGAATATCAAACGAATGGACTGCTCTATACATGGACACACAAGCAAAACAAAACACCAAGAAGTTATAAATAACTAACACATAGTCTAACTGAAATTTACAACAAGATCTGGCGTAATTCATTGTCTTCTTTTAATTATTCTAAATCTCCTGCAGATTTGAAAGGTGTAGTCCAGAGAACGAATGAATTTGTCTTTGCATTTCCTTCTCTTTCTCTCTCTCTCTCTCTCTCTCTCTCATGGCATTTTTTTATGGCAGATAAAAAAAAAAACCCAGCTATAGTCTTAATTTATAACAAAATTTGACAAATGAGGTGTTATTAAGACACATCAAAGTATTATGCGTATCATGTAATATAATATAATGTTATATTTGTGTAGTTATTTTTATCTAAAAAAATATAAAACGATCTATTGGTTACTAATAATATGACCAAAAATATCTAAAGTTCAAAATGGTAACTTAAAACAAAATAATAATTTTCAAAGCATAATTTACCATTATTTGTATTATCTTTCTCATGAGTTTATCCAATTGTCAGCAAAGACACACTCGAATAAACAACACATTAACAAATGTTTATTCTGCTAGTAACTTTCATATATTTATATTATACTAGCAAAGATCAAGAACGCACAAAAAGCTTGACAATTGACCAAGAATGATCCTTGAATTGTTTAATTTCAGTAAGAGACTTCAAAACCACGTGAATGTGTATTGGTTAACTTTAGTGTTGTCACGATTTATTGTCGTTGTCCTGTTTTATTCCAGTTTTGCGTGCTTCATGTGCAATACATCAAATTGCAGAGCTCTGACCATATTACTAGTCGAATCAAGTTGACATTTGCCATGCACATTAGTACATCTTCAGGGAGGAAAACCCCATTATTTGTTTTCATCGAAAGGAAGTGTGTTTTATGTTTGCTATGCCTCGACTTTGGTCACAAGAACGATGGTATACTGTTGGTATGCCGATGAGTGGTATGGTGACTAGAGAAGTTGCCAGACATTTTAATTATGACATTCCATTATAGTGAGTCTTAATGAGAGATTTCTGGCTGCAGGTACAACAGTCACGGCCTGGCCTACCTCGTGTAACACCGGTAGCTCAAGATCACCAAATTCAATTGATGTATCTGCACGACCACTTCATAGCAACTCAGACAGCAGCTCTTACACATGGCGCTAGGAGAGTTGTCAATGCAAGCACTGTGCAACGGAGACTTCACACGTTGGCTTGCAAAATAGACTTCCCAACATTCGTAGTATCCTTACTAGACGATACCAGGCCGATAGACTTGCTTTGGCCCAACACAATATTCGTCGGCCAAGGGCAGAATGAAGATGAAGAATGCCCTCTGATGAAAGCCGGTTTGACGTGTTCTTTATAGAACGGAGAATTCACACATGATGTCATCCTGGAGAAAGATTTTGCGGATGCGTGTGTAGTCCATATATGGAGGAGGAAGCGTACATGTGTGGGGTTGATTCTACTATGATCAACGCACCTTCTCCAACCACCTCTCATGTTTTTCAGAGATAACGTTACTGCTGACGTTTACGTTAACCAAGTTTTGGGGCCTATTGTAGTGCCTTTCTCCAAAATAATTTAGATCTAAGAATCTTTCAGCAATATAACACTAGGTCTCACACAGCAAACAGAACCAGGAATTTCTTAGCTCGGCAAACTTTTCATGTACTGGAATGGCCTCCAATCTCTCTTGACATGAATCCTATTGAACACGCGTGGGATGAACTGAAGAGAAGGGTCCGCCGGAATGTAATCAACGATGTCCATTATCTTGATCAAGCAATCATTGCAGAATGGGATGTCATACCCCATACATTGTTTTCAGGATCTGTGAAATATTATGACACGCTGATGCCAAATTTGTATTGATGCTACAGGCTGTCATACATAGTATTAATGACGTCCCGCACTTACTGACAGTGAGTGAGATTATTTTTAAACTTAGTGTAGCCAACTGCTTATGTGAGGGTCCTGAATTTGTTCACATTTTAGGAAAATGCACATTTGGGTCCGTAAATAGATCAGACTTGTAATTTTACTTGTTTTATGTATTTTAAATTCAGCAAAAAAAATAATTCTAAGTTTAAAACAAATTGGTGCGTTTGTAATGCTTGCTCGTAAGTTGTCACACGTTTGCAAGAAGTACATATTTGAACAATTCCAACTTGTGAAGTATAATTACTCAAATTCTATAACATAATTTGACTAGGATAAATGACTACTGAGAAAAATTTAAAAAAAACAAAACAAGCACGCGTAAAATGTAGACTAGTATATGGGCATGAAATCTAAATAAAGACCAAATTGAAAGCAGAATTTGACGTGAAACTAATGTTCAACTCTACACATAAGAGGTATTCATCGAACGAGATTAGATAATTGTCTGTCCGCTTGTGTTAACATGTAGTGGTTAGGAATCTGTGTGTTTATCGTTCTATCCTTTCGGGAAGACCGTTCTATCGGTGACTGAAATATGATGCTTCTCATTAATTCTTGTACTTTTACTGATGTTTCTATTGGCGATTCTGAGCCATGCAATTCCAGGAGGTAACGTCCATATTTTAGCTCTTTCTAGACACTTCTACAAAGCCTTTGATTTGTTGTATCTATCACCACTGTCTAATCTCTTTGTGTTACAGAACTCACCGTAATGAGTTGTTTTAGAAATCATTTGTCAGGCAAGCGCCCATGTGAGGCTATGTTCGTTCTGACTGGGATCGAAACAATGCTGAATTGTATGAATACTTGAGATATTGTTTCCAGTGAAGACTTCAGTATCCAGTACTTCATTATGCGCCTTTATCCTGAGAAATCTGCAAATACATTTGTGTACGCGATTTAACGCTCTGGCATGTCTATTGTAACGTGACCAGGTATAACAAAGAGCATAGAAAAATAATCAAATGCGAGACGGAGCTTAATCAATACTATACGAAAAAAGACAATCTTCATTTTATAGCCACGTTATGAGACAAGACGGTTTGGAGAACAAAGTGACAACAGGCAAGATTACGATAACAGAGACAGAGGACAACAAAGTGAGAAAATATTAGACAGTTTAACAACCGTGCATGCCTTGGAAACAACAACGACTCTGATACATAATACTGGGGATAGAAAGCTGTGGAGAACTATGATCGCCTACGCCAGCCATCAAGAACCTGATGATGATGATGAAGATATACTTTCCATGTAATATAGTGACACAACACTGATACGTATGTTTATTGACCTCTACTGTGAAGTTCAGTTATATTTCCTGTTGAAGTTTAACTTATTAATTAGTTTGAAATATTATTCTATCATACGAGACATGAAGAAATTACTAAGTGAGAAACACGCATGTGGGTTGCGTCTGTGAGTCTCTCCAATAGCCCACTAGGCATACAACCAATGCAACAGAAAACCTTAGTGGATGAAATGCCGTTATATTACGGTTATCTTCTTAGAGAGACGCTTCATGACACGTCATCTATACAATTATGCTTTTATTGTGTTGTTGAAATGTGTTTCATGTTTACCTGAATATATATATATATATATATATATATATATATATATATATATACAATCCTCTGTGGTTGGGAGCCATAGATGTACTGTGCAGCACAGGGGAGGAGGAAACTGACAGCACTGTTTTTTCCTATGACTGAAACACATCATAGAGGCACAGTGACTCATGACGTGGCAATCCTTTTGACTTGAACATTTGGTTGCATGTCTGAAGCAATAGAGAAGTTCGGCATAACCAGTAGTCAATTGGTGGCGGGGAATTTGCACAGTGAACCCTATCTTGGCTACGGTGGCTAGGAGCAGTGCACAGGTTGAAACCTACCTTCCTAGAGGTGTGATAGCTATTCTCTGGCTCTGTCCCAGGGTGGGCCAAAAATCCACATATTTCCCAGCAATATAGTGCCATTTAATGGCATTAGATCAAAGGGAATGAGTCAATGGACCGCTGGATCAGCAACCAACCAACCAACCAAGTGAGAAAACTTGGAAACCAGATTCAAATAGAAAATGTGAAACAATATTTTCTCCTATCAAGTACACTTTCTATACCAATTTAAAACACACATTTATTCGATGGAAACAGAAATGGAAATCATACATTACATTTTCATGCCAACAATCATGTCATATCATGTCAGACTTGGACACTAAGAAAAGTTAGAAAAATGTTATCACGGGTAAAATGAGACATCTAAGACAAGTAGAAACAGAACAAGAAGAGACTATTTGAGAAATGCACAGATTACAATAAGTATTGGAAAAACGTCTTTTTAAAAAAAAATAATGAAAAATGAGACAAGTGATTTGGCCACTTAATGAGAATGATGTCATATTGATCAGCAACAAGATATAACATGAGAATTGTAATAGCAAGGTACAGAAAACGATAAAGAAGAAGGTTGGTTGCTACTGACCTCTTGAGACCTCACAATATTACTGGATATAAAGCGAGCAATAGTGTCATATTCCGAAAACGATGGTCACTCTATACTGTGGTGCCTTAGAGCAACAGCAGAAGAAAGAAACAGCAGTGATTGACAGATAGAAACACACTTTCAGAAATAAAATAACCACAATATAAATTAGAAATTATATAATTCTATATGAAAGACTAATAGATCAAGTCAATAAATCATGTAATGAATTTGGACTGGATATAAATATCTAAAGACCAAAAACCATGATAATTAATAAGGACACAGAAAAACAAGAGCTAAACATAAACATAAATAGAGAAAAACTACAACAACTAAAACATTATCAATATCTTGGACACATAGTCACAAATGATGGAAGAAGTGAAACAGAAGTTAAAAAGAGAATATGAATGGCCAAAAGTAACTTCACAGACATGTGGAAAATAGTAACATCTAAACAAAATTACAAACAAGTTAAAAATAAGAATTATAAAATGTTAAACCTATTCTATATTAATGTATGAATCAGAGACATCGACACCAAATAAATAATTGGAAGACAGAGTTGATATTTTGAGAAGTGGCTATATATGAGAATAGGGAGAACATCATGGAAAGAGAAGAAAACAAATAAAGAGGTGATTAAAGCACTTAATATGAAGACAGAGTTACCAAGAAAAATAAAGATCAGGCAAATAAAGATTCAGAGATTGTGCCCCAAAATCGCTAAAGAAAACAAAAGCAACATACTAAACATATATATTGCCTAGATAATCACTAGTAGTAAAACTGGTGAATTGCTACTCAATGAAAAGGATGTGATCAAAATATTCTTTTTTTATATAAACTAGTGGATGTAAGAATGATGCAGCAACTACTAGTGACCTATCACTTCTTCTTCTTCTTCTGCGTTAGTTCTCAAGCTCCTGCATATTAGCAGGATGAAATTCGGAGAACGGAATGCGCTGTGTCATGGTTTACAGCATTGCTGCGATATCTGCGCCTTTCGGCCTGACACATCCGACTTCAGCATGGCTGTGGGTCACTACCCCTATATGGGATGGGATAGCCAACTCCATGCAATAACCTCCTTAGTCGCCTTTTACGAAATGCGTAGAAGTAAACATAGTTGCTATTCTTTGCTCCTCTTTCAGGCTCCAGCAATACACGGTAATGACCTATCACTGTAAATGAACTTGCACTGTTATGCTAAATATAAATAGAAAGTTGTGGTTCTGCTAGTCACAATCTCCATTGATTTTGTTGATAAAAACTGTCTTATATAGCCTCGTTTTCTCATTCTTGGTTCACCAATTAGAGTCCGACGTTGATACGGGGCTCTTCATTGAACAGTATCGTGCTCGCTAGCCCAGAGACACGGTCGTGAAGCTTGTATGTTACAGCTGCTTGAGATGGTCATAGTTTTCTTTTTGTGGTATGTTACATTGGGAAGTTCTGTAAAATATGTTTTGTGTCCTCTGCAGATTGTTCACATAGCCACACAACTGGAATAACATCTGCGGTTGAAGTAGCGTACCTTCGCAAGAGATGCTTTTTTAGTATATTAATAAAAGTTACTGACATTCTGATACCAGTAAACAACTGATATAGCTAAGAAAATAAAGATACATAACTAATATAATCAGCAACGGAGGTATTCTAGATAATAAAGGAATTGCATACGAAACGTTTGAACTGTTTCTTTTCTGTACGAAGAAAAGAAGTTTTCATTCCATGTTCCGAAAATAAAAATAAATACATTACGTGATAGTAAAGATTTGACGCGCATTGTAAGGATACAAGATTACAATATAGTTATGTATAGGAATGTAACTTCAAGTAATATAGAGTATATAAACACATGAATATGAAATAAGAGTAATATATGACATAGTATGTAACAAAAGTAGGTGAAATAAATTTAGAGATTGGAGATGTAACAAAAGTAGGTGAAATAAATTTAGATTTTGGAGATGTAACAAAAGTAGGTGAAATAAATTTAGAGAATGGAGATGTAACAAAAGTAGGTGAAATAAATTTAGAGATTGGAGATGTAACAAAAGTAGGTGAAATAAATTTAGAGATTGGAGATGTAACAAACATAGGTGAAATAAATTTAGAGATTGGAGATGTAACAACAGTATGTGAAATAAATTTAGTGATTGGAGATGTAACAACAGTATAATAGATAAATATATTATGAGATGGGAGATGTAATAAAAGTAGATGGGATACATTTAATATTGGAGATGTAACAATAGTATGTGAAATAAATTTACAATGAGTATGAAGATATACTAAAATTATGTGAAATAAACTTACTCAAGATGGGAGATGCTATACAGGTATTTGGAAGAAATGTTATATGAGATGGGTGATTTAACAACAAGAATGTGAAATGAACTTAATATGTGATGAGAGATGTATCAAACGTGTATGTGAAACAAACGTAATGCGAGATGTAAGAAAGACATTAGAATATCACTAAATATTGATAAATGTAACGTAAAATATGAGAGACTGCTTCAGTTTTCAAGTGAGCTAGGACATAAAAGCATCACAATCGATATACATATGTATCGATACACATACAAAAAAAAATTGGTAGCATATCCTATCCAAGACGTAGCTATCAACCCAGCATTTGTTGGCTGTGGTGATTTTCTAGGCAATATAAATACGTTCAGTAGGTTGCCATTGCTTTCTGAACGGTCCGGATGCACAATTGCCTGTGGTGAGGAACGAACTCGGTACCTTTGCCGTCACAGACGGCTCTGTACCACTTCGCCACAGAGCCGGACCGATACACATAGCCATAATCAAATAACACTAGATATTCATACCCATAGAATTACGTGCAGGAAACAATTACACACATACACACACACATACTCACACACACATGCCCACAGATACTCACACATACATACTCACACATACTCACACATGAACACACACTCACACATACATACTCACAAATTCACATGATCAATTCTCATAACTCGCATTAATGCTACACGATTAGAATAAAGAAAATTATTGAATTTTAAAAAAAACCAATTCCTTAGAAGTCGTAGTCAAGATCAAAGTTAAAATGAGAAGAATCGAACTAGAACCGTGTAAACCCACACAAGATAAACAAAAAACTCTAAGAAAAATACGCTCAAATGAACGATAGTGGGTGTGGGAGTATGACGCGCGATTCCAGCTCTCCTGTCCTGGATATCGACATCTGAGTCCGGCTCTGAACTCCGTCTCGGTAGGAAGTAAACAATACAAGACAGTGATAAAAACGGAACTTATCTTTTAGAACATGACATATCGAATTTTATCACCGCATTAATAAGACTTCATATATATATATATATATATGTATAAGCTACGCTTATTACTCTGTCTTAATTTGTAATTTTGTTTTCATAATTCTGGCGTACATTAATAAACATGAATCATCATTTAGAGTTAAGTTCATTATCATTACGCTAACAAATTTCAAACTTCGGCGGAGCTCGATTCCAGTGAGAACGACCATCTATTTAAAGGGAGTTAAAGACATGTTATGTTATATTTGACTGCAAGAGGAATCGAATATAAACGCGAACTGGTGTGTTGCCTTTGTAAGATCAAAATACCCAATAACATTTGGAATCGTCTCAAGTTTATGTGCTTTCGTGAGTCCTATTTGTGTGTATAGACATTGCTCGGGGACGACTGCCTCACATTGTCAAGATGGAATCACTTGGTATGTACACTAATACATGTAATTAAGAATATTAAGATTATAATATGTCAGTTTTTGTGGCTGATTCGTAGTAAATATGTTTCTTCTTCTTCTTCTGTGTTCGTTCTCAAACTCGTGAAGATCAGCTGGATGTAGTCCGTAGAACGGAATGCGTTGTGTCATAGTTTACATCATTGCTTCTATATCTGCGCCTTTCGTTCTGACACATCCGACTTCAGCATGGCTTTGGGTCACTGACCATATCTGGGATGGGACAGCGAACTCCATCCCATAAACTCCATAGTCGCCTCGTACGACATGCATGGAAGGTAAACAGTGTTGCTATTCTTTGCTCCCCTTTCGGGCCCCGACAACACACGGGTGGTAAATAGGTTTGACTTACAAACATACTTCAGTCCAGGTGAGTGTGTAGTTTACAAGATGTTCATCCACATTCTACTGACTACACGAATATGTATATATATATATATATCAGGGTTGCCTTAAAGCATCAAAAACAGTAAATTAACAAAGCCACATACTTAATATCCTGATATTATTATAATTATAATACTAACATTTAACAATCGTACAGTTCATCTCTAATGAGTAATTATATGTAGACATATACCACAATCTGGGGATAACTTTCGCAGAGACATTCAATACTTGACGTGGTGGGTGGTGATGAAGGTGAGAGGACACACCAACTTTCAAAAGGAATGTGATGGCTAAAAACTATCTCAGATATACTCATACAGAAATACTGATACAGATATACTGATACAGATATACTGATACAGATATACTGATACAGATATACTCATACAGAAATACTGATACAGATATACTGATACAGATATACTGATACAGATATACTGATACAGATATACTGATACAGATATACTGATACAGATATACTCATACAGATATACTGATGCATATATACTGATACAGAAATACTGATACAGATATACTGATACAGATATACTCATACAGAAATACTGATACAGATATATTCATACAGATATACTGATACAGATATACTCATGCAGATATACTGATTATGATTTGTAATAACAACTGGAAGTAGTTTTCACAAACGTCTTGATATTTTTTCTAACAATAAGTGAATTACTACGATAGAAAAAATATGAATTATTTCGATTGGAGATGTAGCAAAAGTATGTAAAACGATCGTGATATGAGATGGAAGGTGTAAAAGAACTATATGAAATAATCTAAATATGAGATTTGATACGTAAAAAAAGTATTCAAAATGAACCTATTATGAGAATAGTGATGTAATAATAACATGTGCAATAAACGTGATATGAGATGTAATGTAAAACATGAGGAACTAGATGAGTCATACCAAACAATCATAAATTATATTCTGCTTTTTGTTTTTAAATTCATGATGAGTGGTATTGATTATCAATGTCTGTCCACATCCTTCAGTTTGTTTCACCGACAAGATTTTTCGATAACGATATTCCTCTTTTTGCAATGACAAACTGTCGAATATCTTTTCTCTTGGACATTCCCTACTTCTCTTGTTTTTCAAATCGCTTGTTATAACTATGTGCTACATTTGTTTATCGTCTCATGATCTGTTCTAACAATGTGGACTGACTGTCATTTTCTCATGGAAGTGATGAACTCTCTTCTTGATTTATAAATTTTTTAAAATAAATTCATTGAAATGTGTACCTGTTTATAGTGTTTATCATCAATTGTCTATATAGCCAGATCTCCACTGCGTATACATAATTTATGGTTATTATGCGGATTGTCCACGACTCACGTTCATACATAATATTTTTTTAAAATCATGTTCTTCTTGCTCGTTTTCCAGCCAAAGTATGCCATGGGTTTCATGAATGAACTACAATGTGGTCATCGAACTTCTTCTTCTTCTTCATCGTTCTTCAGTCAGATATCAGGTTACAGCACCAATAGCTTCAATGAATTGTGTGATTCGCTTCAGGTCATCCATGGAACCCCTCAAGTCTGAAAGCAGTGCCGTCTCAGTAGGCCATATTTTCTCCCTCTCTTCTTGGTAGAGTTGACAGGCATGAAGAATGTGTTCTGCAGTCTCTGGGCTCAGTCCACAGGTCTGTCTCACCAATCTTCAGCTTTCGGAACATGTCATCGAACTATATCTAGTTCATCTACAGAGAATGAATGATGCAGAAAATCAGTTGAATAATCAACAAAGGAGAACAACAAGAAGAAATACTTCTCTTCAGAATATTTCTCTTCAATATCTTTTCAAATAACTAACATTGATTGTACAGTTACCTTTAATAATAATCAGAGAGTCACAATTATTTCTTGTATACATTTAGTTAGAATACAAACAGTCTACATGATGTTCATCACTTTTCGTCCTTATCCCTTTCTTTTATCCTACCTTGATATTGTTGTTGTATTGTATTTCTGTGGGTTTTTTTCACACACCACTTGACCTCGTTCCATGTCCATTGTTACTAATCGATTTTGCTTTATTAATACCTGAGACCAGTAAAGCTGACATACTAACCTGGTGACCTCTGTGCAAATACATATTTAGCATGGTAAAATTAGTCCTTGACGAGCAAATATGAAATAACATTTATTCACTAGGCGTAACATTTGCTGTTACTACTGCTTTCTGAGTTTTTCATACAATCATTTAACGATATCGCTCAAAGCCATCGAGATAAAAACAAGCTTTCACATGTGATGATTTGGATCAATTCCGTGAACATCGTTGGTCACTATGTAAATACATTGATTATTTTTAGTAACAATGGCGTAAAATAACAACTGTGTTTTTCTGCTTACCAATATGCCAGCTTTCACAGAGGAGTTGGCATAAAAGTGTTTCCTTTGGACATATAGCGAACCACGAATCTCTTTCTAAAACCTTTTTCCAAGGAACAGTCGAGGGTGAAAGGAGAAGAGGAAGTAACGAAAAATTCTAGATTGATAACATCAAGGAATGGACTGTGCATGATTTTTCTACACTCCTCCGAATGGCTGAGGATATATATTTTTGGAGAGCTTTTTCGTGTTGATTTAAACAGTGTGGCACCCTTACAACCATGACCGGTTATGGAACGTATTATTATTATTTTATATATACATGCGGTCACCTGACAAGCCGACCAACTTTACTACCGATAGCCACGCTGTAAGCGCGCAATCTATGCTAAAAATAGACTGTGATATCTGTTGACCACTGATGTCTTTTGCGCGAGAAATGCGTAGTTTAATGACGAAATCGCCGATTATAAAGGTTAGAATTGTGAAGTATCAAGTTTAAATCGAGTCATGAGTGAAAATTGTATTTTATGCATACAAAAAAAAAAAAGATTAACTATGTACATTTTCTAAAAATTCGATATGACAATGTGAAATATGACAAAATGAAACTGTGATTTCTGATATGGCAATGCGTTCTTCATTACTACGATTTGATTTTCTTAGGAACTAGCATTACGGTATTTGGGACATTCCCATAAGTAATCAGCTGGCCAGTTCATCAATACTGTATAAACTTAGAGTATCATTTATTAATTCTGTGTTCCTCGGATCTTTCTAGACAGGATGCACTTTCTTCCTTGTCCCTTGGTCACTCCAATTTCTATCGGTCTATAAACATTGTATCTTTCAGCCCCGCTTCATTCCTTTGTATTGCGAATTCTAACCAATGCACCAGCTATATAGTTGTCTCCGATTCCTGCATTATCTAGACAGCAGATACTTTGGACATTGCTGATGAGTGAGAGTAAGGAGAATACACCATTCTTATCATGAAATATAGTGTGTGCAGTCTGCTCCGAGATACTCCCAAGGATAAAACCGTATCTACAATTCTTAATACGGAAACATGCAGTAACTCATGTCTTGTCCTGATCTCTTGCTGTGCTGATATCCCTTAGTAAGTATCTGTTAACATTGTTTTGTATATTAAATCTTGATTGATTCTTGATCAGCAACCAGCTTTATGGCACACGTAACAGTCCCACGAGCGCACTGATCTCCGTTCCAACAGTCATTCAAGCGTATACACTCAAAACCCCATTCAAATGTGGATTATAAGATATTTGTATCTTTACAGAAATGATCATTAACTACTCACCTTGATCACTCTCGTTTCTGTCATTCTCTTTATGCGTATGTTATCGCATCCCAAAGCAGCTAATGTGAGCCCCATAAGGAAAAACCACTGGTCGTCTGATGTACCTCACTGGAACCATCATAACACAAAACCGGAAACCAATTCCCCCTATCCTCAGTCATACTGACGAGGAGAAGTCATCCCTGACCATTCCTTAATGTTATACTGACGGGGAGAAGTCATCCCTGACCATTCCTTAATGTTATACTGACGAGGAGAAGTCATCCCTGACCATTCCTTAATGTTATACTGAAGGGGAGAAGTCATCCCTGACCATTCCTTAATGTTATACTGACGGGGAGAAGTCATCCCTGACCATTCCTTAATGTTATACTGACGGGGAGAAGTCATCCCTGACCATTCCTTAATGTTATACTGACGGGGAGAAGTCATCCCTGACCATTCCTTAATGTTATACTGACGAGGAGAAGTCACCCCTGACCATTCCTTAATGTTATGGAAGCTAAGAGTATCTTCGACCACCTCTTCTCCTTAAACAATGAACTACTCAATGTAGGATGTTCTTTGGGAATTGATTGTATCTCGTTACAAGACCAACCAATGAAATCTTAACCCGTTTCACCCCTGTTAACAATGCTTCTGATCGACCTGCAAGCTATTTTATTTTGTCTCATACAAATACATTCTTATAATGTATTTTTTATAATGTGTAAATATGACTGTATGTAAATGCTATTGTATGTAAATACTATCAGTATGTAAATACGAAAGGTTCATTCTCTCTACATCTGCTATGAATGTTAATTCACATCGCTAGACATAGTCACTTCCTATTCACATACTGAAGTGTTTCTTCTTACTCATGAATCATTCGATTCAAAAATTTCAGAGCAAGGCTGTTTTATTGATTGCGGTTCTAGTCTGTGTAAGCGGCGCGTGATATGCATCGGTTACCAACTAGAATTTTTTTAAACCAGTTTGTCATCTCAGATATAACAGTGTACTCATGAATGTTCACAGCAATATGTGCATACACGACCGAAGGTTATAATCATGATGCCGTCTCTACATCGTAGTCTTATGTCACTTGCCTTGGTAGTCACTCTGCTACACATGTATCCTGTTGATCTCACGATGTGTTGCTCTGTATCTCTGGCTACCTATTTCTCTCCGCCCCTCGATTCTGCCTTCAAGCAAGGTCTCCAAGAAAGTGTCCTGTCATTTAATATGTCCAAAATAATTATTAAAATTTTCATTTATTTCAATAATTCCCTCTTCATACACAGTGTTGCCACAACCACCTTGTTTGTTTTATTCTCTTTTTTTCTTTTTCACGTTCATGTATATACCCACGACGCATTGGCATAAATCATGTCTTCTAGTTGATTGTCCATTATGCTTGTTTCACAGGCATTCATTAAAGTAGTATCGTTATTACATTTTATAATTCACATTTTTAGCTTGGTCACCATTTGTTTAAATATTAATAATTTATGTTATATGTGTCTGTATATGAGATAAATGTAGTTGATTTGCTAGTGTCGATTTTATGGTGCTATTTGAAGTCTTGCGTATCATGTGCACAACGAGAACTATGACAGTGGGATTTTACCGTAAAATACTGTTATTGCTTCGGCTTATAATATAATTGTTCCTCTTGATTCACATACTTCTATACATTAGCAGGATATTGTCTGGAAAACGAAGTCCGAAATGTCATAGTTTACGGCTTAGCTGCAATAGCTGCACCTTCAAATGATTTATACTTTCGGCTTATGTATCACTTACGGGATGAGATTTACCTCACCCCAAATCTTCTTAGTAGTCTCAAATGACGTGCACGGCAGGTAACGTTGTCGTTGTTCTCTATTCGAGTTCGGAAACACACAGGCTATTATGGTGCTAAGAAAGCAAGCAGTGGGCAAACTGCGATGAAATATTTATTCTGATGTTATCTCAATATAGTTTACAGTGAGGAAAGATGTGTTTGATACTTCGAGGAAGTGCCGTCTTGAATTAATACTGAAAAGCACAGAACAGATGGTGAAATATTTGCAAAGTATCATGGACAGTTGTAGAATATATACAAGATGATGATGATTTTAATAATATTCTACACAATTGGTTCTCAACGGAAGCCAAGAACCCCCAAGAGTTGCCATTACCGAGGTGCTACAAAGGAAACATGAATAATTCGGGGGATCACGGACTCTCATATGTGATCCTCGTAAAGATAATCGATAAAATCAAGCTTTTGGGCACTAGGCTGTTCACACATTCATAAATAGGCCCGGATAAGGATTTTCCATTTGTATCTATCCTTGGATTTGTTCTCCACCTCCATTATGTTATTTCCGACTCTGTCAAGTTGCTCTCTCTTCTCTATGTATTCTTGAGACGTAGCTGTTTCCTTATTTTCTATGTGCAATTGATAGTTCAATAAATACATCTATATACAATGATCTGGACAATATGCTACAAAACGATGCATGATTTTGTATCGTGGTTCCCACCAGTAAAAAAAAATAATCTCGTTTTATATCGCTGAGAAAGAGGAGATAAGTTATTTGAAAAATATTGAAAGGACACACAGAGAACTACGGCTGTACAGAATACAAGAAAGGACACACAGAGAACTACGACTGTACAGAATACATGAAAGGACACACAGAGAACTACGGCTGTACAGAATACATGAAAGGACACACAGAGAACTACGGCTGTACAGAATACATGAAAGGATACACAGAGAACTACGGCTGTACATAATACATGAAAGGACACACAGAGAACTACGGCTGTACAGAATACAGTTTTTCTTGGTTAAGTTGAAGAAAGTTCGTGATCCGTTTAAAATAATTTTTTTCTGAATTCTGTAAAGTATTGGGGTGCTAAGGTTATCGCATTTCTCCCGGGTGACCCAGACTTCGCAGATAACGATAATCCCAAAAATACCTTCTCGTGGTGCACACTGGAAACAAACATACTGCCTCGTGCTGTATTTCTGGCAAACATTTCTGGGGATCGTGTCTGTAAATATGGAGGCAGCAGGTGGGATTAGAATGGGCAATATCTCCGACACCTCCACGCCAACACATTCACCACACAGTGACGTAAGACAGTCCGGATCGAGCATTGGTTGGTTGGACAATTCAAATGTCACGAAATGGGTATATGTCAATGAATCGTTCTCTAGCCTCCGTAAGGATGACATATTGAGTACATTGAGAGGGCAGCACATAAACCAAGAGTAGTGCCGCGTGCAAATAAAACGGACAATTTTTGTATGGAAATGGTTACTAAAGTTTTATTCAGCTCGAGAACAAGCTTCTAGTTGCCCTAAAAAATGCTCCTAAAAATGTTTCGATTCTCAAACTTGGAAGAGAGATTCATGATTTCGGTAAATGACACCTCTGCTATGAGAACGAGCGAACGCAGTAACACTTTACTGTAAATGATTTCCTTTACTGAAATCATGCTCGCGGAGAGAAAACATGCCGGTACCCGAATGGCGTATGCACATTATGCCTGATAACGCGAGACGAGTTCACTAACAGCAGAACATCTCGTGCGATTTTTTCATAGTCGACCCAAGCCTGAATCTCTGACTTTGGCCTCCTCGGAGATTGCCATCCAGGAACATGTTTCGGCCTGTAAAGTCTGAGGGCACAACTAGTGGAAAACCGTCACGGCGTAGAGTCGATACAGATACATAGCCTGGAGACAGATAGAAAGGCTGTGACAGTATAGGGAAGCCCATCTGAATTAAGTTGTATGCCGAATACAGATGTGCTGGACCTTTTGGGAGGAAATAACATAGCTAAGCTGTGGAAATAGTAGCCCAACGTACTTCACCTGCGGAAATCACACGAACGTTCGTGTTGGTTATTAGAGAGCGAACGCAGAGCAAGTTGACTCTATTGTTCCAGACTTTACTGTTTCAGACTTTATTTTCTAAACTATATTGTTCTAGATATTTGTGTTCCATATTTTATTGTTTCAGACTTTATTGTTCCAGACTTTATTATTCTAGACTTTATTGTTCTAGACTTTTATCTTTTCAGACTATATTGTTCCAGACATTATTCTAGACTTTATTGTTCTAGACTTTATTGTTCCAGACTTTATTATTCTAGACTTTATTGTTCCATACTTTATTGTTCCAGACTATATTGTTCTAGACGTTATTTTACTAGACTTTATTGTTCTAGACTTTATTGTTCTATAATTTATTTTTCCAGACTGTACAGTTTCAGACTTTATTTTATCAGGGTATATTATTTCAGACTTTATTGTTCCAGACTTTATTGTTCTATACTTTGTTGTTCTAGACTTTATTGTTCTAGACTTTATTGTCCCAGACTGTACAGTTTCAGACTTTATTTTATCAGGGTATATTATTTCAGACTTTATTATTCTAGACTTTATTGCCTCAGATTTTCTTTATAATTCTAGTCCTTATTTCTTGCCCACCAGTCTAATCGAACAATACTATATATGTGCTGGTCCAAAAAAAACCCAAAAAATACTATGTGGAGATGCAAAGAACTAAAATGTCTTTGTAAAAAAGGCGATGTGCTCTAGACAACACCAAATAAGCTAAATTGGGCCCGCCGATTCAGCAAGGTTGCCTACTACTGACGTTAAGCATTATATGAAAAAAAAATTAATCAAAGGAAAACCTGATCTTCTGTTTATGATATTCCATTTAAACTAAGGGAATCATCAACACTTTGGAAGTTGACAGCCTTTCCTACACAAGTTGTAGTGATAAAGCCAACATTACTTTGGTTGTAGTGATGAAGAAAATCTAGGTTGTGAAAATTTTGCGAATATTTAAATTCAGTAGGTATTTATTGTCTGTTCTGTGACGGCCAATGTGCCGCCGTTTTCAAACCCCGGCAGACAATTGTGCATTTGGACAGTTCTGAAATGAGAAAATCGCTACAGCCAAACATTTCTGGGGTTTATGGCTACATCCTGAATATAATATACTAACATTTTTATGTTTAGATTGTTATGATTTTTAAATTGCCCAAATAAAAAACTTTCTGGATGTGTAGTTGAATCTTGTTCCTTAGCAACATGAGATCTGCTCTGTACCCTCAGTTACATAGCGTGACTTATTACAGGGAGGTACGTCTAATCTCCAACAGGCAGAGGTAGGTTGCCCAGTCAGAGGTTTCTGGTCACTTGTTTGTATGGAATCAACGCGCGTCTGAATAAAGTCGCTTTCTGTGAAGTTGGTCATACTTCTCTCTCTCTCTCTCTCTCTCTCTCTCTCTCTATACATAAGCTTCTTGGAGTTGATAAACTGCAAAAATCTCTGCACGCATCTGTACCATAACTAGTTTGAAGAACTTCATTCCTGAATTCTCTTAACATATATCTGATATTTTCAACAAATTCCATTTCTTTACTGTATTCTTGAAGAATTCACTAAGTTTCAAGATAAAAATGTATTTCCAGAAACCATCAGGTTTCTTCGTGCTCTAGGCGGAATTTTGAAGCAAACTTGCGTGCACATCCTATCAATTAATCGCACATCATGCCATTGATGAATCACTATCTGTAATCTGAGACTTCCGTCTATTTGTTTGAGACAAGCATGTTTACACTTCCTATCAATGAATCGCACAGCATACCCTTGGCGACTCACTTTCTGAAATTGGAGACTGTCTTCTATTTGGTTAGAATGATAATGATTGTCACTGTCTGAAAAAAGAGATTAGTAAACAGTTCAGATATTTAATTTTATATAAATGTTCCAGTAATTATTCTTGAATTCTTGTGCACGACTCATTTAAACACAAAGATTCACCTGTACAGAATAATGCGATTTGGAGATACAATTTATATTGTCTTCTAAGTTTGAGTCTGAATTTAAGATTCTCAAAAACTATGTTTAATGTAGCAGTGAAAATAAATATAAGTTGGTATCGCGCGTTTCACATGTTTTACCCTCAAATAAATGTAATTATGTGAGTGACCGTCCAGCGTGTTAATGTAATATTTTTCATACGATGATATTTTTGGTTAGACCCAACAAATTTATACTTTATATTTGTGAGTTATGTCCAGTTTTTATGCATGAATCAAATCCTCTGATCTTTGTCGGCATACTAATTGTGTCTCGAGAAAAGAAGTACAATGACTTCAGGCTTTCTATCTATCTATATATCTATGTTTTTTTCAAAGCCGAACAAGATGCACAGGAAAGAAACCTGAAATCGCCAATGATACTACTGTGTGTAACTATTGTATTTTGTTGAGACCACCCAGTCATGCACTACTTGGTGGTTGCTCTATAAAGTGTCTCGTTCGGTCTTTTATTTTTTTCTATGGGTACCTATTTTAATGCTTGTAATGGCAGTACATTTCATTCATTTTAAGTACATGTCCATTATAAGTCCATCATTTTCTTCTTATTGTCGTAGAAACATATTGTTGTATGGTATCTTCTCTTACTTGCATGTTTGACTTGAATTCTTCCAAATCAATATTTAAGAGACTTCTAAGACATTTATTTTCAAATTAATCCAATTTCTTCTCTGATGCCTTTGTAATTTTAAAACATTCAGACATTCTACCGGATACAATCTTAAACCTCGCCTATACTGTCTTCTAGAGAACAAAATGGTTACATTTCACGCTTAAATAATATCAAATGTATGATAAATACATCACCTGTAAATGACGTAGTCTAATTTATTGCAAATGCCATAATCTTTGCATGTATGATGGCAAGTAGACGTTTTAATCTATATCGCCAATAAGCAAAAATTATAACTAATTACTGCACTTTAATTTATTAGGTCTACACCATTTTCAATTCATACACACTATTTGAATTAAATGTGTTATATATTTAAGAGATAAATTATTTTAATGCTGATAAGAGCAGGTGAAACGTGCTATAATATTTCTTATTCATGTTGCAGCGATCAAAACAATATTTCTAGCTGTTGTGATTTTATTATCATCATGTGAGATATGTTTTCCAGAATGTGGTCTTCCTTATTAATTCCCCGAAAGTTCCGCGATTATGGGCGAGGTGACCTGCCGCAGCTAGAGACATGTTTAAGCTTTCTGACATATCACTGCACCGTCATCGTCTTGGGCGCCCTTTTCCCGGGTTGCTGTTAATTTTGCCATCAGCCATTAATCTTTCCATGATGGTATGTCTATTGTCCGAAAAAAATGACCACAAAACATATGACCAAAAATATATAATAAATATAAAATATAATATAGCTGTGTTAAGATGTTGTTAAGCAGTCAACCCTCTTCGACGTTTAGTAATCTTAACACTTCTTGAGTTGCCCTTTTTGTTATTTTTATAAGCAATGTAAATACGTCCTTTAGGTTGTCAATACTGTCCGAACTGTTATATTATATATTTGTCTGCTTCGAGGATTAAATCTGTACCAATGTTAGCCACAAATTCGATATTTCCGCTACAGATTGCAGTGATAAAATAACATGAGATGGGTTTTCTTTTTACATAGCTTATACATTCTATACCTATTGTTATTATTTTGTGTTAGATGTAACTATAAATAATTGGAAAAGTATCACATTTGTATTCTATACGTTGAAATAATTGTTATCCAACTCACATTAGTGTAATCAATAGCACGGAAGTTTAAGAAGAGGTAAGGAGATCACTACAATAATATTAAACTCAGAATATTTAAAATAAATGTTAAGATAATGTTGATGTATAGCTTAGAAATAGGAAAGGTGCCCAGAAATCTACAGCAAAACATGAAGACACTTATCTGTACAAGGCATAAGATGGATCTCACATTATAGTTAACAAAAAGTGATTTGAAATCAAGAAATATTCTGACAAACAGACCAGACTACGGTTGACTTCAAAACCTGTAAAAGATGATGATGGATTTGAAATATAAGCAAAAAGCTAAATGAGACATTAAGACAGTCAACAACTGTCCATAGATAAGGGAAACCTTATGAAAAATGAGAAATAATGTATGACATTGCAGAGATGCGCGAGAAAAAGACATGGAAATCAAATATGGATATCATGGATTTAAACGTGGTATCATAGCTGCACACTCAATGTAGACACAGTAAAGAAGGATTCAAGTTTTTGAATGCGAGTGCTATATACGTTTGTATGCAATTTTATTATTCAGAATACAAGACCAATATATTCGTTCTGCAAAAACATAAACACATTTGTTAGTTATCAAGAGTAACTTTTAGCTGTAGTAAAACGGCGCAAACATGTTTGGTTTAAACGTATAACCGAGACACGACTAACTGTCTAAAACTACTCTGCAAAGAACTGATGCGAGTGGAAGGAGACGAGGCAAACAGAGTGAATCATGGATTGATAAAATCGAGGAATGATTCAGGTGTGATTTATATACTACACTTACGGATTATGTTGCCTTATTATTATATTTTGAAATAAGATAATGTACTGGTATTGAAGCCACGCAGTCAAATGTGTTGTATGCTCAAATGTTGCAAAAATGATGCCATAAATGTATGCAGACGTTTATATGAGTGGATTTCTGCATTCAAAATGATAACACATGACCTCTACATATACATGTATACCTCCTCTGAGAAGGGGACATTCCTTACATCATTATACATTACTCTGAGTTGCAGTGAATATGATAGGAATCTAGAGAGAAAAATTTTCACATAGAAAATAAGAACTGTCATCGGTCATTACTGGATTGACTCATTGGGTTAGAAACAAAAAACACAAACAAGCAATCAAGAGGATAGATTCAAAAGACATAAAGGACCGGCTTTCATGTACTCGGTTTTCCCATCTTGCAGTTCGTCCCTTTTAACAGAGCATTACACATCCTCCCTAGATAACAACTTACAACACAACTTCGTCTCTTCATTAATAATCTCCAGGGACCATTTAAAAGTTCTCTTGTAAACAGGATTCACCGACAAGTATCCACCCTGTACTTCTTGACCAAGCTTAACCATTATGCTACATTTCTTCCATTTGCAATCAACGTTTGATGATTTGCGTGTAAAGAAATCTCTTCTTCTGATTCTTATTTCCTTTAGTACGTCATCAGATACTAACAGAACAATCAATGGTCAACACGAATGGTGGGTGGTATTTGGAAAAGAAGCAGTACATACTATCGAAGTCACTAGGAATCCCAGTCTTCATTTGTGGGATATCCCATAACAATTTCCATTTCAGTTTGCACAGTTCTCTGTCAAGACAGCTTTATTCAACTTGGCTCTCGTACTCTTTCTTAAGTCAATAATGTCTCGGCTCTGATTATTGTACCGAGATCACCTCTTAATAAGTTTCCAAACAAAAAGAAAGATTCGTTGATTGTCGTGGTTTGCATGCCATGTTGGTTACTTTCAGAAAGTAGTATTCCCATGTTTAAGTTTATTTTACAAATTCTGTTTTCGTGCACATAATTGTATTTTCTGTAATTCAACTGAAGTTTATTGGAATATTTGATCAAGAGAAGAGTTATAAGTGTAATACGATATTTCCCCCTTGGTGTGGTCAAATCATTCTAAGATTCTCAAGTGAACTTTTCAAATTAACTGAACATCAGCTTCCGAAGGAAGGGAAATAATGTAATTGTTTATGTTCACATCTTGTGGAGAGAATGACGCATCTGATAACATGGTCCCGCTACAAATATTTCATTAAATGAGATAACTGAAAGCGTAGTCCCACTAAATATATTTCATTGCATGAAATAGCTGAAAGCATGCTCCCACCACACATATTTCATTGAAAAAGATAACTGAAACATGGTACCAATAAATACATTTCATTGAATGAAATAGCTGAAAGCATGGTGCTAATAAACATACTCATTGAATGAAATACATGAAAGCATGGTCCCACTAAATATACTTCGTTGAATGGGATAGATGAAATATGAGTCCCACTACACATATTTCATTAAATGAGATAAATGAAAGCATGGTGCCACTACATATATTTCACACGCATGCGGTTGCGTCTATGGGTCTCACCAATGGCCCACTAGACAAACGACCCATGCAACATAAAATCGTAGTAAATGATATGCCGCTATATTGAGGCTCTCCTTTGGAAGCTGTGCAGCATGTTATCTATACAACTATAGAATCCCCCCCCCCGCCCGAGGCAAATATGTTAATCCTTCAATAGACATTGAACTAAGAAAAAAGCTGAAGTCTCCTGGGTATGAAATTTTATTGAATGAGATAGAGGAAAGCGTAGTCCCACTACATATATTTCAGTGTTTATGTTTGATTTAAGTATACAATTGCCGTAAATGATGTCCATACATGATCCCAATAGTTATTATGGGCGAGGACCTCTAGAAAAATGAGTTATTAACAAGGTAAAGACGATTAGAGTCTCATATACGAATACGAAGAACAACTACAAAATCATGTTAACTCACTATCTGTAACATGTACGAAATACAAAATGAAGATCAATACAGAGAAGGCAGAAACTATGAAAATATGCTCAACACCTTGCTCACTAAACACACAGCTAGACAATATAGGAGTAAAAGAATTATCTGAGTTCAAATATAAATATTTCTGTAGTATTTTCACATACAATGGAAGCCTTTATAGAGAGATTGGGACGAAATTTCAAAAGGCAAATGCAGTAACATATCAACTGGTACCAGTACTTCTTAATTTCAAGATCGAGATGGAAGTTAAGAGACAAATGATCTACAGTATATTCCTACCAACACTGTGTTACCAGTGTCAAACCTGACCACTATCATCTTCACCACACACACAGATAGGGACATGTGAGATGAAATGCTTGAGGAAGGCTGTAGGAGTCACAATGTTTGATCGCCCGTGTGTTGTCGGGACCCGAAAGGGGAGCAAAGAATAGCAACACTGTTTACCTTCCACGCATGTCATAAAAGGCGACTAAGGAGGTTATGGGATGGAGTTGGCTGTCCCATCTCATATAGGGTCAGTGACCCAAAGCCATGCTGAAGTTGGATGTGTCAAGCCGAAAGGCGCAGATATGGCAAAAATGATGTAAACCATGGAACAACGCATTCCGATCTCCATACTACATCCTGCTAATCTGCAGGATTTTGAGAACGAACGCAGAAGAAGAAGAACAAGGTTTGATAGATTGCGAAATGAAGATATCATGGAAAGAATAGTATAACAACTTGCACAGAATACATAGAGAGGCAGAAGATCAAGTGGTTTAGCCACATTATGAGAATGCACCACGACAAGTTGCCCGTGCAGGCATATAACCAGATGAGATCAAGGGTACAAAGCAAGAGAAAGACTACGAAAAAGATGGATAGAAAACGTCAGGGACATCTTGAACAAACACGATCATAGCACAGCTGAGGCGACACATCTAGCCGTGGAACACAAGCTCGAGCTCTAATCATTCCTACGCTTAGCGACAAGAGTGGATAACAAACCACATGGGGAAATACAATAGACAATAGATGGGCGGGAGGGAGAGCATACAATTATTTAAAAATAGACCAATCAAATTGTGTGAATTAAACATTGTTGTCCAAATATCTAATAAAAATCCTGTAATCTTTTTTTTTACATTTTCTTTAAAACAAATTTTGGGATGTTGTGTGGGCGGGAGATGTAACATTTTTGACATTATTCAAAACAATGAATGGTCCCAGAAATCTTGACAATTTATTGAGAAAAGAGAGATGGATGAAAATTGGCAAAAATTTGTTGAGGTAGTTTATAGACCTCAGTAGTTTATAGAAGGTAGTTTATAGACATTCCCTCAATTGTAAATTCATCATATGTATAGATTTATATACTAGCTATATGTATGACCTATCTATATGTATAGCTCAGCCATATGTATGCATTACTTCATGTATGAATATACATACATAGACTACACACACCATGTAAGGACTTTAACATGAAGATAATTACAGAAAAAAACAGAGGCTACACAAACACAGAAAGTCAATCGCAAAAACAGAAAGAAACATCACAATTTGAATCGATCATCAACAACTTAAACATGTGAAAGAATTCACTTATCTTGGACACATAATATCATCGAATGGGAAAAACATCAAAGAAAACCAACATAGATGCAACATAGCATAACAGATCTTGGGGCAGATATCTCCTATTAAAATAAAATATGTGAACATGAACACCAAAACTGCTCT
>CM067299.1:39977221-40108964 GCA_034231615.1 Meghimatium bilineatum
TTAGTAAATTAGATTAAATAGTATTATTGATATATATATATATATTCATATATAGGCCCTATATGGAATATGTTTATAGTTCGCAAAGAACAATGAGCATAGCATAGGAAACCTGCATTCTTTAAGTCGGAAATAGCTGAGAATTTCAATAAGTGTTTGAGTATACCTTTCTGCAATCTGAACAGAAATGGTCTTGACATGGTGTAAAATCTGCCTGACTTCTGTTTTTGTATACATTGTTTGCAGTATTCTACTCTTTTCACTGCTTAATACCACCATTGATCTGAGAAATAATATTGCGAAATAAATATTAAGCGTATTAAATGATTGTAACACCAATTGAAAGCAAACATAAATAACTACGTTTTAGCGAAATGTCTGTGACTGCTGTTTCTATTAGGCACCAATACAGGACAATCATCAAGGTAATAAAAAGAATGAAAGCATGTGACGCTGAATTGGCATGATTTATTCAGAGCAGTTTTATCTTCCATTAATACGATTATTTCTACAAGATATTTTTTTACCATTGTTACTTAAGTTGGAATAAGAAATTATCGATCATTACAATGCCATTTACGAAAAATTATCGATAACTGCATGCCCATTGCGAAATGATTGGAACTAGTATCTCCTGAGTTAGAATACATATAAAGTGTTACTAGTTTAAACACATCTTTATAATATGAAAGTTAAATTTACTGAAATAGTCTACAGCATAGAAAACAAGAAAGTATTGAGATATATGTGCTCTGTTGATAGTCATGTCGCTTGTGTTACCGGCTCTAAAAGGGAAGAAGAGAACACTAACACTGCCACTTGTAGTGAAAAAAGTAGGTTTATGCGTTTTGTTGATAAACCAACCATTTTAGAACCAAGATAAAATAATATTGACAGAACCAAGATAAACCAACCTTGTCAAAACCAGGATAAACCAATCTTGACAGAATAAACCAACATTGACAGAACCAAAATAAACCAACCTTGTCAGAACCAAGATAAACTAACATTGACAGAGCCAAGATATACCAGTCTTGACAGAACAAACCAACATTGACATAACCAAGATAAACAAATCTGCCAGAACCAATATAAACTAACATTGACAATTTCTATAGTGTTCCAATATGTTGTTGCTCTGTCAGAAAACAGTTTCTATAGTGTTCCGATATGTTTATGCGGTGAGTGAAAACATTTTGCTATAATATTCCATATACCTGATATGGTGTCTGAACAAATTTACTATTAATGTTCGATATGCTGATGCGGTTTGTGACAATATCTGCTGTAATGTTTGATATGCTGATACGGTTTGTGACAATATCTGCTGTAATGTTTAATATGCTGATGCGGTTTGTGACAATATCTGCTGTAATGTTTGATATGCTGATACGGTGTGTGACAATATCTGCTGTAATGTTTAATATGCTGATGCGGTTTGTGACAATATCTGCTGTAATGTTTAATATGCTGATGCGGTTTGTGACAATATCTGCTGTAATGTTTGATATGCTGATACGGTGTGTGACAATATCTGCTGTAATGTTTAATATGCTGATACGGTTGTGTGACAATATCTGCTGTAATGTTTGATATGCTGATACGGTGTGTGACAATATCTGCTGTAATGTTTAATTATGCTGATGCGGTTTGTGACAATATCTGCTATAATAGTCCATATGTTTATGCGTCTGCAATTATCTTTATTGAATTTTTTTCAATTCTGTGTTGCTTGTTCCTAATCAAGAAAAACACCCCACTAAATTTTTGAATATAAAACAACCCCATTAACTTTGTGAATATAAAAAACCTCACTAACGTTGTGCATATTAAAAAAACACCAACTATCATTGTGAATATAAAGAACACCAACTAAGTTTGTGAATATAAAAAACCCACTAAGTTTACACATGTAAAAACACCAACTAATTTTGTTGAATATTTAAAAAAAAAACACCCACTAAGTTTGTGAATATAAAAAAAACCCATTAAGTTTTGTGAATATAAAAATCCCCACTAAACTTGATAATATAGAAAACGCACTAAGCTTTTCATTATAAAACATCCACTAAATTTGTGGAATATTAAAAAAACCTACTAAACTTGTCTTGTGAATATAAATAACGAAATAACAAAAAAAGACATGATATGGGGGTGTGCAGTACGACGGAAAAACAGTGTATATAATCTAAATGAAAGGGAATCATTGTACATACTTTATGGGAAAAGGGGAAGCATGTCCATATAGTATATACAAAGGCGTTAAAAAAGACACTTTGAGAAACGCTGCTCCAGTTGATAACCACAGATAACCACTCCTGCACGATTTCAATGTTGTTAATATCAAGAACGTAAGCAATTATTTTTATTGTGAACTCTAAACTCTTCACTAAACTCTCGTACGTGACATTTTGCGAACACCACATCAAGAAACATCCGTATTGTCGTTTAAAAAAATCGAATCTGTGATAACAAAATTATTCAGGAAAATTCCACCTCCGTTTCTTCAACTATTTTCTACAACGTGACCAGCGACATATATATGACCCTTTGGCTAACTAGAAAACTAGAAATTTTGACATTTTCCGTGATGTTCATTGGTCACTTTTTTATACTTTGTGTCGACAGCCAATGAAAATGTTTATCAACAAGCGTTGAATTTTTAAGTGCCACTTGTACATCTAAGTATATTATCTGTATAATGTTTGAGTTTAGAACTACCACAAGTACGACCGAGTTATTTTGTGTGTGAGATTCACACTACCACAGAGCAGACATCATGCATCATATTGAAGTGTGTTTAATGACATTAGTTTTGCTCTAACTTCCAGCACATTACACTTTCTGCGCATAATTGATTAAAAAATCAAAACACATTGCTTCGAATGTGTAACATAACAACGAACGATGTCACAAAATTACACGAAAACTGAGTAATATAAACTGACTTGGAAAAACCAAATTAATAGAAAAAAATAATTAAAAGACAAATATCAAACTACTGACCTTAATGAATAATTTAGTTGGATCAGATTGACAGGTCGAAATGAAAACATATACAAGCTATACTAGAAGTTTCATGGGATATGGTATACTAGAAGTGTTATGGGATATGGTATACTAGAAATGTTATGGGATATGGTATACTAGATGTGTTATGGTATATGGATATACTAGAGGTGTTATGGGATATGGTATACTAGAAGTGTTATGGGATATGGTATACTAGAAGTGTTATGGGATATGGTATACTAGAAGTGTTATGGGATATGGTATACTAGAAGTGTTATGGGATATGGTATACTAGAAGTGTTATGGGATATTGGTATATACTAGAAGTGTTATGGGATATGGTATAACCGTAGTGGATCATGTGATACAGCAGCATAGAGCAGCCTTCAAACAGTTGAGGAAGTACAGAATCTAGGACAAAGTTATCTGGAAAAAACATTCTTGCGTTTTGGAGTAGATTGGGGTGGTGGTCTGTTAAGAAGATCGTGGAAATATTCAGCCCATCTTTGCTTTTGTTGCTCTGTTGTTGTTAGAACTTTGCCATTTTTGTCTTTAATAGAGGCGTTTGGGATTAGTGGCTGGTTGCACAGTTGTTTGGTAATGTGGTGTAGTACTGTGGTGTTGTTGTGATTTGATGCTGATTCAACATCCAATGCTAAGTTGTTTATATAATTTTGTCTGTCCTTTTTAGCGCTTGCTTTAACTTCTTTGTCTAAAAGTGCGTATGTGAGTCTGTTTTGTTCCTCGTCTTGAGTGGTTTTTGCAGAGAGTAATTTTTGCTTCAACAGTTTACGGTTTAGGATTTTTGACCAAGTGTCCTCGTTTTATCCATTTCTTCTTATTGTTTTGTATGAGACCGGCTCTATCCAAAGCCGCATTTATTGCAGTATTTCTAAAATTCTCCATTTTGTTTCTATGGATGTTAAGGGATTTACTAATTCAGATGGCTTATCTAAGGCAGTGTATTGATTGTTGATTTTGGTGTTGTATTCTTCTTGTAAATTACTTTCTAGTAGCCGTTCTATATCGATTTTTCTGTGGTAGATGGTCTTTTGATGTTTTTTAAGTTTGATTTTTAGCTTAGCTATGCAGAGATTGTGATCACTTTCAATATCTGCTCCTCTAAAAGCTCTTACGTCCTGTACATATGAACTAATTTTTTTGTTAATACAAAAATGGTCTATCTGGTGTTTGGTTATTTTGTCATGTGAATTCCAAGTAATCTTGTGGATATTTTTGTGCGGGAAGAAGGTATTCGAAATTTCTAAATTTCCTATTTCATAAAAGTCTATTAATATTTCTCCCTTTTGGTTTAGTTCATCTATGCCATACTTTCCAACATATTTTTCTGCTCCTCTGTTATCATCACCAATTTTGGCGTTAAAGTCACCCATCACAATGATGATATCATATTTTGGTATTACATTTAAAACGCCAGCTAGAGTGTTGTAGAATGTGTATTTCGACAAATACCTACTACTTAATGCAAAATCTAACCTTCTACATGGGGACTAATCCCATAATTTAATTACTCACTATGATTACATTTTTTGTGACAGGTAAATATTTCCAAAACAAAAAAGGAAACTGTACAGTAATACGAGAAGAATCTGAAGAGGAATTAAATAACGCAATCAACGAATTACTATTTGCTGATGACCAATGCCTTATCTACGAAGAGGAACAGCAGTTAAAAAATGATATTAATTCACTCACGATAGCATGCTCCAAGTATAACATGAAAATAAATAACAGAAAACAGAAGTAAGGAAGATTAGCGAGTCTTCAAATCCAGTGAACATAACAATAAACAAAACTAAAAATGTGAAACAAACTTCTGAATTTAAATACCTGGGAAGTATATTCACAGACAACGGAAAATTGGATAGAGAGATTGCGACAAGATAGTGAGAACATAGTGAGAGCAAACATAGTGACATGCCAGCTATCACCATTGCTGCTCAATCCAAAGATCAAGATGGAATTCAAAGGACAGATGATAAACAGTATTTTTATGCCAACATTTTTCTATCAATGCCAGATATGGGCGTTGACAGCAGCCCAGCAGAGAAAACCTACATGTGAGATGCAATTTCTGATAAGGGCCGGAAGAGTGACCAAACTAGACAAAATGAGAAATGATGAATCAGGAGAATAATCGGCATAAGACCATGCGCATGATACACCGAGAAACAAACAAATACAATGGGTTGGGCACCTTATGGGAATGAACCATAAACACATATCAACAAGAACAAATTAATCCATAAAAATCTTGATTCAAAGCCAGAGGAAGACATATAACAAGATGGATAGATAACATCAAGACAAGACTGAACAAATACGGATTCAATGCAGTCAAAGCAACACATCTGGCCTTGGATAGACAACTAAAGCTCCTACTCTTAACGGCAAATGTGGATATTCTGACCATCATCCACCTGGAGATATCGAATAAACAATAGACGTTCAATGCAAATCTAAGGAATAGTCTAATGACTCAATTTAGAATGTTGGATTTTCCTTTAATGAATAGGTATTATGTCTAGACGGCCGTGCTTCAGTAGTTTTCATATATCTGCTTGTTTCTTATAGATCGATCACCTTTTATTTACATGTACTTGCTATGTGGCAAGATATTTCACCAAGATATGAGTATTTATTATCTCCGTATCTATTCAATTTGTTGGCTCGCTTTTCAAGAAAGCGCTTTTCAACACCATTTTCTTACCAACATTGTGTTATCAGTGTCAAACTTGGACATTAGATTCTAGAACAATACATAAGATTAACACCACTGAAATGACATGTGTGCGATGTATGATTGGAGTTAGCTTGAGAGACAAAATCAGGAATTTAGCACTAAGGAAACAATAAGGGATCAAGTCCACAATACAATACATCCAGAAACATCACGTTCGATGCTGATAAAACGTACGGCCACATAACGAGACAGAAATAGCAAAGTATTATCCAAAAAACACTTAACAAACGATAAGAAAACAGTCGACCTATTGGACGCCATCGTAAAAGGTGGATAGATAGTGTATTAGAGACACTCGGAAATATAACAGCAGAAGAGGCAAATAGAAGGGCAAAAGACCTTACACTCACTCCCCCCTCAACACCGAAAGGTACATGAGGACAGAAAGAAGAAGAAGAAGAAGAGGTAGGTAAGGTAATCTTTCAAGGACATATTTTCCATTAATAACAGTCAGTGTCATGCTACAACAACATTTTGGTGTACATAGTATTACATATGTTGAAGAGTCCGTGGTTCTTTATTGCATGCAGGAAATGTTTATGGATTTGATGTTGTAATGATGGATATGTCTCATCTACTGACACCGCTGTTATTGAAACGGTTTTAGATAGAAACGTTATCTATCAACATTAAATCACCCAGATTTACCTTTGTTTACAAGGTAAACTTAAATTTTCTTATATATCCAATTATTTGAAGCAAAATTGTATTGTCTATATATGTTATCCATGTTTACAAGAAGACCTATCGGATCTTTTATAACTAATACGGATATTATATGTTATATGTTTGTTGTTACTGTGGATATTTCAATACCTGTACGGGGTGTTTGTTGATGTTGTAATAGTCCTTGTCTCGATTGGTCCGTTCTGGTGACCTTGAGTGCACAGTTTGAATGGTTTGACAAAATCGCATCTTTTTTTGGAGATGCGGTTATTCAAGTACGGAAGAACGCGTGTGCAATAATTGCTAGGCGATTTGGTGCGGTGAAATAGACTTGTTCAATTTCCGTTAGTCTCAATAATTTTTAAATCGTCCTCTGGCTTCCTACTTAAATTTACTTTGTTTACAAGTCAGCTTTCCGCATTTTTTCTTCTTCTTCTTCTTCTTTCGTTCACTTGAAACATGTCTATATCTGTAATTCTGTCTCCTTAATAAAACTCACTGTCTTTTGTAGTTCATACAGTGTCCCATAGAGCTTTGATTCCAGTGTTGTTTCCTCTGGCCAATATGTCTGCCTCAGCGTTTCATGCTCAGAACACTCTTGAAGTATATGTTTGGCACTCTGTGCTGCCTGTCCACATGTACACATGGCCGTGTTGCCAATCTTGAACTTTGTATACATGTGACTGCGGAGTCGGTTGTGTCCTGTTCTGAGACGTAGAATTATAACTTGTTCTGGTCTGTTCATAATATGATAGTCATCTTGTGTTGGTGTTTGTGGCTTTCTTATTGA
The DNA here is from genome assembly GCA_034231615.1 of Meghimatium bilineatum. Lineage (NCBI taxonomy): Eukaryota > Metazoa > Mollusca > Gastropoda > Stylommatophora > Philomycidae > Meghimatium > Meghimatium bilineatum. The sequence continues at coordinate 39,984,454 of CM067299.1, forward strand.
CTTGATCATCTGTTTTTTCTGATGGTAGGTGATTGGTATATCTGGTTGGTCTTCGGCAGCACCTTCCTTAGCCAGTTGGTCTGCTTTTTCATTTCCTGGTATTCCACAGTGAGAGGGTATCCACTGCATTGTTACCCTATACTGGTAAGACAATTCGCTAAGAAGTTTTTTTAAGTCTGTTAGTTTTCCAGACTGGAGAGCTTGAAGCACTGACCTTGCATCTGTCAGGAATACCACAGGCTGTAGGTCAGAGTTGGAGTTCAGCAGTTTTTTAGCTGCCACACTAATTGCCTGGATTTCTGCATCATAATTATTGCAGAATTTTCCTGTCGGTGTTCTGATTGTATCTCTAGGCTTGTGTGGATATTCTATATATACACCTGCACCTCCATTCCTCACAGCATTCTGTGCTGACCCATCTGTGTACACTCTGACCCATATATCTTGTGGATATTCCTCATCCAGGAAACTGAGGGTGACTGTCATTCGCTGCACACTGTTCTGTTCGTCCTCGCTTAGTATTCCTTTCACATGGGTCTGAATGTATATTGGCATTCCATGGCTTTCACTCCACGGGGTTTGCTCTGGTACAGACCTTAAGGGGATGTCAACTTCAGGTAGGTCTGTAAGTTGTCTACGGAGTCGTTTAGCTTGATGGATAAAGCTGCTCCTTTTCAGTCGTCCCATTGCTAGATTTTGGAATCTTTCCTTCATTGGATGACTTGGCATACACTGAAACTTTTCTGCTTGAATTAGTACTTTTGTGTCTCTGCGCTCGCCAAGTGTTTGCATTCTTCCCATTTTCTGCATCTCTGCTATGGGTGTTGATTTCATTGCTCCCAACATTATTCTAAGTGTCTGGTTTTGCACTTTATCTAGATCTTGTAATGTGGTGTTTGATGCAGGACACCACGCAGCTGAACCGCATTCCAGGTGTGGTCTTATGCCTTGCTGGTAAACTTTACTGAGTATATTTCCACTGGCTCCCCATGTGGTTCCACTTAGTTTTCTCAGGATAGCTAGCTTCCTCCTGGCTTTTGTTGTTGCTTTGTTTATGTGCTGCTTCCATGTCAGCTTATTATCAAAAGTAACTCCGAGGTATGTGGGTTGTTTGTCTTCTTTCAAGAGCTCTCCATCTATCTTGATATGACCAGCTTTTTGTTTTGGTGAGAGGGTAAAGAGTGTAGTGCTGCACTTATCTGTGTTAATGCTGACGCACCATCTATTAGCCCATAAGGTTAGGGCATCGATAGCTCTTTGTATTTGTTTAGTGGCCACTGTTGCATGTTCTTCCGTGCACCAGATCACCAGGTCGTCAGCATACATTGCCACTTTGATCCCGTGTGGTAGTTCAGCAACTAGGTCATTGATGTAAACCAAGAAAAGTGTGGGTGACAGGACTCCTCCCTGGGGGACTCCATGACGCAGTAGAACTTTCTTGCTCTTGCGACCATCTAATTGTACCCTGGCTCTTCTATTATGCAGGTATGCCTTTACCCATTTGTACATTCTTGAGCTAACCCTGCAATTTCGCAATTTCTTTAGGAGCCCTTCTTTCCAGACCTTATCAAATGCTTTCCTGAGGTCTATCCATGCTGCTAGTACCAGTTTCTTTTCTTGGAAGGCATCCTCAATCTCTTGGGAGAGGTAGGTTGCCTGATCTTCAGTAGAGTAGACTGTCTGAAACCTGCTTGCTGTGATACCAGAAGGTTTTCACTTTCCAGGTACCACTGCATCCTAAGATTGATAATGCGTTCCATTGTTTTACATAGACAGCTTGTGAGGCTGATGGGCCTGTAGTTGGAGACTGTGTTGCCATCTTTTCCTGATTTGAGGAGTGGTATCATTATTGCTTCTCTCCACGCCTGTGGTACATTTCCTGTGGACCAGCTTGTGTTAAAGATCTGCAGTAGCTTTGCTCTTGCTGCACTTCCCAGGTTTCTAATCATTTCATTGGACACTCCATCAGCTCCAGGGAATTTTTCATTTTTAATTTGGATATTGCATGATCCAGTTCTCTCATTGTGATTGGTGCCTCCATGACTTCAGGTATAGGTTCACCTCGTCCAATGTTTTGCTGGTTCTCTCGAACCTCCTGTTGTTTGTCTGGGCTGACTTTGACGTTATTGTCTTCTGCAAAGGAATCTGCAAAGTAATCAGCTGCATGTTTACCTGTTAAAATGTTTCTATCTTTATAAAGTGTGATCCTGGTATTTCTCCCTGTACCTTCATCATTTAGTTGTTTTACAAGTTTCCATAATTTCCTAGTATCTCTTTCTAGGTTCAGCGACTCTGTTTTTTCTTTCCAGCTGCTCCGTCTGGCTTGTAACTTGGCTCTTTGAAATTTAGCCTTTGTTTGCTGATATTTGTTGTGATGTTCTTGGCTAGGTCTGTTCTCAGCCTGCTGTCTAGATGTTTCCATCTCAATTTGCAGCTTTTCCAGTTCATCATTCCAGTAGGGTTTGTAGTTTTTGCGTGCCCCCCTGGGTATGGTTTTACTAGCAGCATGTAGTATACATCTATTAAATTCACTCACTGCTCTATTGATGTCTTTGTCCAAGTTCATGTCCTTAGCTAGAACACTGGTTAAATGCTGGTACATTTTCCAGTCTGCCCTTTTATAGTTCCACCTAGTGAGCGTGCTGCTGTCCGTGGTAAATTCATTGTGGATTTCCAGAAAAGCTGCTTTCCAACGACACGTGTGATGTTCCATTCCAAGCCTGGTGAGTGGAATGCTAGGTCTGGTGTAGAGGTGGTGTGCCATGCTCTCGAGTAGAAGGTTGGCGAGTCTGCTGGCTGGTTAATAAGGATGAGATTATTTTCATCCTGCCAGCTCTCAAGTTCCTCACCTCTCTTGTCAATATGATCGTAGCCCCAGCTCTGAGAGTGGCTGTTGAAGTCACCACACACCATAAGTCTCTCTTTGTCTGGAATTGTGTCTAGTGCCAATGGTTTATCATTTGGGCAGTAGTAGTTCAGGAGATGGAATTCTGCACTGTCTGTTTTTAGGTGGAGCATCTGGTATTCTGCCCCTTCCATATATACTTCAAGCTGACATGCGCTGATATTGTTTTTAACAAGTGTCAGAATTCCACCCTTTCGCCTGTCCTTTCGGTCAGATCGGTAGCACTGGTAGCCTCTGATTTTGAAGGCTATGTCGCTGCTGAGGTGTGTTTCTTGGATACAGCATATGTTAACTTGTTCTTCACTGAGGACATTTTCAAGTTCCAATTTTTTGCTGTCTCCATCTCTTTTACTGTTGACACCCTCAGCATTCCAGTGCATTATTTTTATTGGTCGTTTGTTTGTTTGGCCAGTAGCTCTATTCCCTTGCCTCCTGGCTCCTCGGGGCAATTGAGAAGGACTTCCAGTAACTGAGGTTGGGCCCTTTCGAGGTATAGGGCCCGGCACCGTCCCTGCCTGAACGTCCGCCACAGGGCAGGCACCATAACTTTTTATAGATGTAGACATGTTTCCATTGTGTTTTGTGCGTGGCATCCTGATTATCTGTGCACCTTTTGGCTGGATGCCTCCGTCTTCAGCACTCTGCTTACTAGGGCAGGACTATGGTCCTGCTCGAGTGGGACTGCCCGACCAGTCTTAGTTTCCAGCCCCTGATGGCTGAACTAAGCCCCATCACCTCTGCACGGTGCTGGTCTCGATGGAGTCCGCATTTGTGACGGACAGGTACATTCGGCATCAACGTCTGTCGATATGCAATGTGTAATTTCTGCTGTAGGCACTTGGCACTGGAACAATTCAAAAAGCAATGGAAACATACTGAACATAAGTAACAGATAGAAGATCACTACAGTCAGAAAATTGTGGGTGTAACTTTACATCATAAATATGATATACTACTACCAGCGTGTCCAGATAACTAGGTTTCAAAACCCCACACATTTCCTTCCTATTTAGTATGTTGCTGAAATTTTCATTTATTGTTTCCGTAGTACTAACTAAGAAACTGCTAATGAAGTAACTAACTAAATAACTGACAGTCTGACTGACTAATTAACTAATTAATTGACCTGACACGACCCAAGCGATTCCGACCCAAAAAAAAAGAAAAAGTAAATTATGCTAAATGATTAATCGACCCATTAACAGACCGATAGACGAAAAAAACCAACCAACATTTCTATGGGGAACTTCAAAATGCTTAACCACAAACTACATTAAAATATTTAATAACCAGTTATTGTAAGGAAACGATATGTATTGTGATTTGATGTGTTGTGTGTGCGATTTCACAACGGCATATTCCTTTGATCTTTGTAGGTGACCATGTAAATTTGTTATGGTAATATATATGTGATATCAATGCATGAACCATAGATGTATCTCTAGTGTTCTTGAATAAGGAATTCCATTTTTAGTATACAATAGCTTGTTATGTGTAATTGCACATGCGCATATTACAGTTGCTTATTTCTTCACATGCTTCACATAATCGCCTTATTTATGACTGCAGGATGTAAAATGAATGTGTTTTTTTTTTCCCAAAAAGAAATAGAAGATGGAACAAACAGTAATCTGGTTTAATCAGAATTGAGACACATCTTGCTGTATGTGGTGGCTCTGAATACGACCTGAAGTGAAAATAGATAAGTACTTTATGCGAGCGAATTTATTCTACTGTACACTTCTGAGGCACAAAACAAAATATGTCTTTGTTTGATGCATCAGGTGGATTCATATTCAAATTTCAGAATCATAATATGTATATTACAGCTTTTGGTAAACGAACAAACCATAATTTTTGTCCACTATTCCCATCTCTGTATTAAAACATACTCCTCACATTTAGTCTACAATTCTTTATCTATATGTGACAAGGCAACATATGCAATGTCTTTAACATCGCTAACTTTAAGATGATATTTTCATCAATGATATGTGCTTGGAAATTTTCCCACATAATTTAAATTGGATTTCAGTGAAAATGATACAGATGCGAATTTAATCACGTGAGACCGTTCTGTTGTATACACCTGTCGAGATTGTTGTATAATCTTTTCCATGTAAAATTAATTGTCCCTCTGTGTTTGCTTCACAAGTAATAGCAAGTTTGGTTTTTCAGATACACTTGATGCCCGTGTGTTGTCGGGGCCCGAAAGGGGAGCAAAGAATAGCAACACCGTTTACCTTCCATGCATGTCGTACGAGGCGACTAAGGAGGTAATGGGATGGAGTTGGCTGTCCCATCACATATAGGGTCAGTGACCCAAAGCAATGCTGAAATCGGATGTGTCAGGCCGAAAGGCGCAGATATCGCAGAAATGATTTAAACTATGACACAACTCATTCCGTTCTCCAGACTACATTCTGCTGATCTGTAGGAGTTTGAGAACGAACGACGAAGAACAAGAAGAAGAAGAAGAAGATACACTTGAAAAATAGAATGTGCTCCTGACAGTCTTGTTTTAATGTCGTCTTTGTTACTTGCTCTTTATCTTGTGCCACTGCATTGTAATACAATGCATTGTCCACTAACAGGTAAAATGTATATTTAAGAAGGAAAGAACATTATGTTTTCAATCCATTCTCATAATATATGGTCGTACATGTATGTGGTAGTCCCTATTTTTAGTGAACATTAAAGAAAACACAAGTTCCACATTTGTCATTAGTGTACTGTGTCTACTGCCAGAGGGCATTTATCAATCAATGCCATTTTCTTTGAGGTATACATTTCTTAAGTGTTGCAACCGAAATCTGTTAATCTATTTCGCTTGCATGTTATGCATTGATCCAAGTTTAATCTAAATCCACAAAATCATATCTATCTGTACCCTGGGGGTGGGGGGGGGGGGGCGACCATCCCCTACCAGGCGCGTCCACAGGGTGCGGATCGTGGAACAACCTCCGGATATAGTCTCCATATCTGGTGGTTTGCTGAAATATAAGACAGATCTCTGGACGAATAATCCAGATTTCTGGACGAATAAGCAGTTGCGGACAAACTGGCGATGTTGCCCAGCAGGACGGGGTGGGATATCAGGTGGCACTGATATCTCCACTGAAATACCCCATGTGTCTCGTGACGGGCAGCATCAAGCGAGTATGAGCCGCTATAAGCTCAAGCCAACAGCTGGGGTCATTGACCCCAGCATGCGCGTCCCCCAGGGTTGGGGGGACCTTTAAAATAGGGGAATATAGGAAACTATTTTCTAAAACATACAAAGGGAGAAGTCAGTAAAACCCTACTTAGGCCCCAAGCAGCTCCATCCCATAAGGGAAAAAGGCAGGAAAACTTAAAAAAATTCCCCTAACTGCTGGGCAGGTGGCGCTCAAGAGTCCAGAAAGACAGGCCACCTAGGAGATGGAAAACTCTACACAAAGCCTGGACAGATGGTGCTCATGATCCCGGGAGGGTAGACCATCTAAGGAAAGGAAACCTAAAAAAAATAGCTGGCGGAAATCGGATGCACTTGGCCATATGGCGCATAACAAAGTGCAACGTACCTCATATACACTCATGTAGATTGATATCTATCTGTACAAATGTGTCTGACTTTACGTACATACTTCCTTCAAAGTGCTACTATATCTGACTTCTCACAAATTATGCTTCTTCCTTTAACGAACTTTCTGAAAATGAATCATGCCACTCTTATAGATCTACATAAATGTTATTTTCGATACACCAACACCGTTATTATTTTTTGTCTCAGCCACATCTTCAGTTTCTTTAATGTTATATTTTCTTTCAATTAAATGCTAATTTCTCTTCGAATAAGATATTTATCAAAATTAGATATAGTAGTTTTCCTTACTGCAATTCTTTCCTCACATAAAGTCTAGATTTTACTTTGATCCATCTGCTAAATGAAAGTCAACTTAAATTAAAAATGTTTAGTGTTCTCATTCTAGCTTCTAGCATGTGGAATAGATTTTACCACGCGGAGTCTCTACAAAATACTTGAAAATCGTTATTGTAATTTTTAATGTGCTATTTATGAATTACATGGTCTAAATTATTGCAGTGTTCCGACCAGAGGTATACTGTTCACATGTGAACTGTTTTCGATCTATGATGACCACCTTATAAAAGAAAGTAAATCTCGAATAAGGTGTTCGGCTGCGTATATGTTTGTCATCAGAGCACACCACAATGAATGTGCTACACAATTGTATTTTTGTGGTTAGGTGTTGTCTGTTGTTTGTATACAGCTCAAATAACACATCAAAATCTGTTGTTTAATTTATTTGAAGAATATGTATATTGGGTAACACGGTTTTATTAATTGTTAGAACATTTCATGATTTTTAGGCAAACAGTTCTAAGGATACAGATTATTAAACAGAATTACATATTTTCAACTCTATAACTTTTCAGTTGTCAATATTCGATCCTTGACAATTATTTTCTTAACTCGTGCTGCACCTTTTTCATTATATTTCATGGTGTTCTCCCAAATCTTGAGAAAATTAAATTTCAGATGAATCACTTAAATTGTCTGAAAATCTTTACTTTTTTCATACTAACTGAAACTAACTAAGGCCAGAATTCACGCAACGCTTGCCCCATGCCCTTGTGTAGTTATGTTACATTGTGTTATCTGTAACACCATATATTTTATAAAAGTTCTGAATTTTAAAATATCATGTTTCTAATAAATCGTTGGAGCAGCAGAATGGGTCACAAATATATTTTGTGCTGTTCCCCTTAGTTTATAAGTGCAGATTGGCGCCACCAGTCAATTTCTGCACACCGAAATATAGCATTGAAATCTCAGCATAATATGAATCATATTTCTATACCATTCCGTCTCAAATGTGATATCTTTACGGCAATGACGGATTATGTGAATATTTCTTCATTAATGTACATTTTCATTTATATCCTTCGGAGCATGTTTATCACACCATAGGGAAATTAAACTTTCATTTTGTGCTGTGACTGCTTTGTGGCTGGAATGAGGATAAGTGCTAATTCATGTCTTACACTGTAGATCAATTACCTAATGTATCAACAATCAATTATCTGATGTATCAACTCAATCGCTTCAAGCGAGAATTCCCTGGTATATCCGGAAAAATTAACTTGTAAACAAGATGTGGGATCACACCCGCGACCTTCTGAGCATAAGGAAATAGCTTAACCACTACGCCAGTGGGATATCTAAATTCATTGAATTTCTTTCAATTATAGCACGTCTCATTTCTGAATTCTGTAATCTCATGTATGCATTTGAAACAATAATATCTAAGCAAGACAATCGCAGTGGCAGTGATGAATATCGATAAGAAAAGAATTCTTTTCTGACCTTTAGAAGCGATAATTGAGTGAGAGACAATAATTGCAATAGTAAATTACATTACCACTGTCATTTCAGTGAGACAGTAACGGCTTCAATTTGCATTATAACAATAAACATCATTATTAAAGCACGCTCCACTGTTCCCAACACTGACAATGCCCTGTGATCTAGAAAAGAACACATATTTATCGACACTCTGTATATATTACCATCATCATCATAGTAGGCATTATTTAACATAAAATCCAGGTCTGTTAGACTATTCAAAAGTAAGGTTGGAAACAGAAGTGAAACTGGAAGAATAAAGTTGTCACTCTTTTCACCCATGCCAGGCTGTGAGATTTCACGTTCATCTTCATTTGGTCTTTCTATTATTTTTATGTTTGATGATGTATGTTCTGAAACGTTTTCTATTGCCTCAAATGACACATATAGTACACAAATAAAATTTACATCATTGTACTCAGGTGTCATCAACTATACTCCATCCATCTCTGCAAAGCAGCACGCCGACCGTCTACAGTAACACTTATAACACACAGATTTCTGTATAACTGAATGTGTAGTTAGTCCACAGTGCACTGAAGTGTGCTAAATATATTTTTACAATGTCCAGGTATGCTAAAGGTAAACAGTTTATTATTTTTCAGCTGTCCGTGTATGTGTCTTCAGCACACTTCATCACAACGGAGATCATGGGATGAATTAGACAACCCCATGGCATAACTGCGTGGGGTATATACCATCACGTAATCATATGGTGCAATAAACCCCACTCTATCATGGGGTGGAGTAAACCTCACCTCATCATGGGATGAAGTAGAAAACCTTACGTCATTATTAGATGGTGGAGAGAGTCTCACGTCATCATGGGGTTAAATAGACACCTGGCCATTATCATGAAATCGAGTAGACAGCGTCATATCATCATGTGGTGGAGTAGACAAACTCATGCCATCATGGGGTGAAGAAGACTACTTCACGTCATAATTGGGTAGTGTAGACAAAATATTGTCATCATGAGGTAGAGTAAACAACCTCACTTCATCATGAGGTGAAGTAGACAACTTCAAGGCATCATGGGGTAGAGAAGATAACCGCAGACATTGTCAACTTTTATGCAACGGGAGAGACAGTGAAACATGGGCAACTTATATGCACCAAGAGAGACAGTGAAATATGGTCAACATATGCATCAGGAGACAGGGAATCATGGTTAACTTACGTGCACCAGGAATGACAGTTAAATATGGTCAATATATACACCAGGAGGGACAGTGAATGATGGTCAATGCATTTGCACCAGAAAAGACAGTGAATCATGGTCGATGTATTTGCACCAGAAATGACAGTGAATCATGGTCAATGTATATGCACCAGAAATGACAGTGAATTATGGTAAATGTATTTGCACCAGAAATGACAGTGAATCATGGTCAATGTATATGCTCCAGGAGAAACAATAAAACATCGTCGACTTATACGCATCAGGAGAGACAATGAAAACATGGCGTTGGTTTCATAACTGACCCCCCCCCCCCCCCCAGTGCCTAAAATGTCTTAAATACGAACTTTGTGAGCGAAAGAGGGATCTCGACATTAATAGCAATAAACAGCGTAAACACAACATCCTCTTAAATATATGCACCCTGTAATTCACACAATAACGAATCAGAAAGGGATGATTTTTTTTATAACATCAAAGATTTAATGAATAACAACAACATAGAATAAAACCTATACGTTTTAGCTGGCTTTAAAAGACATCAGCGTCCTGAAAGTTACGGGAATAGAAGAATACATGGGGCCATTCGAAAACAAAATAAACAATATAGATGACAACGGCTACATATTAACTGAATTCTGAATGTAGCACAACCTATTTATAACCAGCACATTCTGCAAACATAGAGAATCCCAGGTGCACATCTGGTACAATTGGAACGATTTAAACTGTAAAAGTCAGATTGACTTTATATTAGCATGAAGAACAAACAGAAGGGAAATAACAGACGCAAGAGGAATGTGCACAGACAGCGACCACAAAAAAGTAGTAGTAGAAGTGAAAAATAAACAGAAGGGGAAAGAAGAAAAATAAGAACAAATATAAAAGAATAACACAATTTAAAATATAGAATCATAAAGACAACAAAGTACGCGAACAATACACACGCACAAATCACAGAAAAATTTGAAAAACACTACCAATAGAGACTAGAACAGCCGAAGAAGAATGGAAATTGTTCAAAGACACTGCCACACACGCACCAGGAGAATCAGTCGGATAGAGATACAATAATGGCAATAAAAAAAGGCATGGTGGAATGAAGATGTTAAAAATGTCATAAAGGAAAAAAATATATTAAAAAATGAGGCAAAAGTAAAGAACACATGTATCACTTAGAGTACAAGAACCAAAAACATTTGTCAAGAAAGATATTACAACTGCCAAACTCAACTCACGGAAGGAATACGGAGATATGCTAAATGCAGACTATAAAAATGCACATAAGAGTTTCTTCTAGGATAATTAAGAGCACGAGAAACAAACAAGATATATACGAAACAACAGAAATAATAATTGCTGAAAATTGTCATGAACGTAAGAGAACACAATCAAATAATGGAAATGTGGCAACAATATTTCAAAGAATTACTAAATCTCAAAGAGGGAGAAGAAAGCGGACACAATAGACAGTACTACGACAGACAGGATTGAACCAAACATACAAATATCGGAAATAGGAAATGCACTAAACAAAGCATTAGGTGCAGATAACATACGAACAGATCTAATCAAAGCAGCGGCAGAGATATGGACACTCAGATGCAGACTTGACAATGTAATATGGATAAAACAGGTAACACCAGAAAACTAAAGGAGCGCGGTAATAATCTCAATCTGGAGGGAAAAAGTCAGTATGAGATTGCACGAAATAATCCATTACAAGCCACACAGGGAAATTCTTTAACGAAACATTAGAACACATACTACGATCATACACTGAACTACAGCTAAACAACACCCATATGGGCCTCCGGAAGAATAAAAGCTATACAGATACTATCTTCACACTTAGACAAATAGCAGAGAGCTACAGAAACTTGCAAAGAAGTATACACATCATTCGTTGACCAAGAAAAGGCCTTCGACAGAGTAGATAGACACCGATTATGAAAAACACTATCAACATACGGAGTACCAGACCACATAATTAATATATGCAAGGAAATTAATACTACTATCTAATGTAAATTAATAACAAACACAGGAATGTCCAATCAATTTAAAATTAAATCCGATCCTTAAAAAGGGTGTGTACTCCCTACTTTTCATAACATATATCGATCACATATGTAAACTAACATGTAGCAACGAAGAAGCTAACATGAACGACAAATTGAACGATTTAATCTTTGCAGACGTTCAAATAATAAAAGTGAAATCAGAAGAACAACTGCAAGAAAATATGAATATATTACAGACATCATATGGAGATTCAATAAGAACATTAGTATCGAAAAGACCGATATAATGGCAATAGCAAAGATAGAAGGAAATATCATTATCACCATCGATAATCAATACCTTAAACAGGTAAAGGTATTCACGTACGTAGGAAGCATTATATCGAGTGAAGGGAAAAACACTAAAGAGTTACAAAACAGATGTACCAAACCATGCCAGATACTATAACAGATGACATGTACCTTTAAGAACAAACAGGTAATCGTACACACTAAAGTTGCTTTATACAAGACTATTATTATTCCATCACAGTGCTACCAATGACAAACCTGGACAACGACAGCACATGATAAAAGAAAAGTAGTAACAGCAGAAATAATGTGTCTGCAAAGAATAGTTGGAGTGTCATTAAGAGATAGAGTTAGACATTATAACATGAGACACATAACCAAAACACTAATATTGTTATAATACATCAAGAGGCAGCAGATTAAGTAGTTTGCACACACGTCCAGACAACCAACAAACAGTATATCACAAATAGCCATGACATATAGACACCACGGCTATAAAGCCAAAGGAAGACCATGTAAAAGATAGATCACAGAAATCAAAGACGCTACGGAAACAAGCAAGTGTGTTGGTCCAACACAAGTGATGATGACCATTTTTATATCCATTTTCCCTGCCGAAGACGGATGTGTCGGGCCATTGGCGCAAATAAAACGGCGACACAACGCATTTCCATTCTCTGGACTACATCCTTCTGGAAATCTAATAGGACCATGGTCCTGCTACAAGAGATATCCAGTAGGAGTTTGAGAATGAACGCTGAAGAAGAAGAATATCCATTTTTGATAATTCAATTAGAATTATGTCTTTGATTATGAGTTCATCTATTGTCTATCCCCGGGTGGAGTTGTAGCTTCAACACTTGCCGTTGACCATAGGGGTTTGTGATGGAGATGTAGTCTGCCCTCCAGAGCCAGATGTGTTGCTCTGGTTGAGGTGTAATCATCTTTATTCAGGATGGACTTGATGTTGTCTATACACCTTTTTCTAGGTGTGCCCTTGGCTCTGTATCCTGATTTCATCTTGTTATAAGCTCTTATGGGAAGTTGATCGTTGATTCTTATACGATGCCCAAACCATTTTATTTGTTATTTCTCTATATATTCGATGCGTTCGTAAATGATTACTAAGCCATATTCGAGCTGCACATGAGCATTTATGAGCAAATGAGCTGCAAACGAGCAATGCAAATGAAAATTGGACAATTCGGGCATGGAATGACCACTGTATACGGACGGTGCTCTATTCGTGGCTTTCTAACTACTCTCCGCTGTTGAGCTGCTGCATTTCTCGTCTTCTCACAAGATGATGCCTTTTTGACTTTAGAACGCCATGTATATCTATTTTTCCAGCACGTTCTTCCAATGTATTGTGGACTATCTCAAAGGCTTTCAGTAAGGTTTTCAACGAGTCCTTGTTGCGCTTCAATTGTTCACATTGAGATCGTATAATCTTCTCCAGCTCATCATAGAGAAGTATCTTTGGCAAGTGATGGTCTGACAAACGTCAGGACATAGTCACCACAGTATATTCTATGCTCTGTCTGCATAGACTCAGATACGATGGGACAACCAACTCCACATAAAATCACACATAGCTTTAGTCATCTCTTACAACATGCATGAAAGGTAAACAGTTTTGCTATTCTTTATTCTCCTTTCAATCCCGACAACTCAAGGGCGAAATCTAAATTGATAACGAGGAACTTTAAAAGTTAAAATTGTTTGATTACCTAAAGTAAAGTCCAAGTGAATATGCAGGGAGAATCAACAGGAAAATATCGATCTGACATTTCGTCATATTTTAAAATAAAATAAATACTTTCGTTACTTCATGAGGCCGCTTTGTGATACTTTTCGCTACCCCGTCTACAAATCGGGTTATTCATGCCGTCAGCGGTTGTAGTTGATAGTAATGTCTGTGCTGAAGAGAGGGTGGTCAGGGTAGCCACGGTGACTAGCGGGAGATTCAATGCACAATGGTGATATTTTGAATGCAGGCAAGGTGTCAGACCAGTTGGAAGAAGTGATATTTCAGTATTTGTGAGTAAAACGAGGTGTTGCACGAAAGGACCGACAATTCGAAATAAAAAATCGAGATATTAATCAATATAGAACAAGAACAGTCAGTAACCACTTGCTGAAAGACATACAGAATATGATATCGGAACACCTGTAGAGTATCCGGAGTGTGTCATAATGATGATCTGACAGCTATCTAACGTATACAAGAAGGATTTTATCAGTCCTAGCCGTAGTTTGAACACGATGCCTCACGATCACCAGACTAGTCTTTCCTAACCATTCTGTCATACCTTCCACTATTGAAACAATATGCATAAATAAAAGAATTGGGCAAGGCAGCATCGGGGAAGCAAATTACAGCTGATTAGAACAAGAATACTTCCAGGAAAATCTGACGGCTTGGGGGCTTTGAAAATTGGCAATGAAGAAAAATTACACGAGACTGGCTACTTTCGGAATGAGATGTCACAGATGGAATCTGAAAATACGATGCACAGCGCAACTAAGAACAGTTAACGAACATTGAAAATGTAAGAAAGTTGACGTTTAAATGTAATAATAACGAGGAGGCACGAGTTTTGTCGGCAGTAGAAAGAGAATTAGCCACAAAAAAAGATGTTCGTAATGAAACAAAAATATATTGCTGATTCAAAAACGCATTGCCGCATGTCATCTTAACCAGAATTAGGAGTACGTTCATGCCGTCTATAAAAATCACCATACTCTAATAAGGATGTATGGCCTACTAAAAGGCGCATGGCTCTGTGGAATCTATATTATAGACAGATAATATGTGTATTGGATTCTTGATTCTTTTTTATTAGGAACAGAACACACATCACTGGTAAAATTCCCATAAATGTTCCGCTAGAAGAGCTAACTAAGGGTACGTAAGATCAGTTGGTGGTTGTTCTGTCTATGAACCTTTCTATAGAGTGTGAACTTTCTTCCTTGCCCATCGATCGATCCCGTTTCTTACATTTATTTATTCATTCATTCATTTTCCTTTTGCGCTGAAGTTAGCCCATAGGGCAGAGGTCAGATCTCTCCAATTCTGTCTGTTCAAATCTATTCTGTGCAGTTCTTGGATAGTATGGATTACATTACATTTCTTACATTACCTTCTGATTATTTGGCATTAACGTTCTGTGACAGCCAAAAAGAAATTTCGTGTGGTTCTTAAACGGAGACGGAGGAAGCACATTGTGCTGCTGATTTCGCATCGGAGATGCGTTATGTTACGCATTTCAGGCAAGAATATCTGTAGGGTTATACGTTATCTAGACAAGAACATTGTCTCTTTCAGTTTTCTTTCATCATACATTTTTTGGAGACTACCATAAACAGGAGGAGCGCGGTAGCCTAGTGGATAGTGAGCTTGCTTGCTATCATCTGGTTACAGCGTGCCAGGTTCGAAACCACGTCCGGACATTAAAAAAAAATGCGGGTTGTGATTTCTCACTTGACACGACCACTCCTCCAGTCGACTCAGCTGTAAATGAGTACCTGACGCATGAGTTAGGGAAAGTAAAAAACAGCAAGGAAGGGAACTGGCCACCCCACCTAATAGTTGCTGCGGCTTAGTACATGGAGAGTTATCTTCATCCCCGACGGCAGATGCCATGGGACCTACCTTTACCTTTACCTTACCATAAACAGTTGGCAAATCTTGCATCCGTGGCTGCGTTGTTGTGGTTATTAAACGAAGTTACGGCGTGATTGGTCGACAATCAATCACAAATTGAGAACATCTTGAAACCATAGAAGCCCACTTGTTGTTAGGCAAATTTGATATATGTTATTGTTCAGTGGTCATTAGGAAAATCTTGGACTCTCTATTAGAGCAGTGGTTATTATGCATATTTTGTTGGGGGGGGGCGGTATGAGGGAAATGTAGCAACTCTGAGTCAATCATGCTGCTTTGTAATAGTTCTTACATCCTTGGTCCCCACATGGCACTCACATCTCATCTGTGGACCACAGTATTTGTCATCATGCGGCAGCGGCCACACCCCATCAATGACTTTGACAGATTGGTCAAACCAGGTGACCGGTAACCCAATGGCTCTAGCCGGATGTAAACACAGGGCTTGTCTGTCAGAGACTGCGAAGTTTGGATATGGCGAACAGCACTGTATTTCATAGTTCAACGGGCTTGAGGCATTTGCCAGCAGAGCGTTGTGAAGTGTAAAGGTATTTGTGAGACACGTAGAAACTGTGGTCATCCGTGTACATTTCCAGTCGTCTTGATTTATCTTACCACTGGAACACTGTTGGATTTGGAGGAGAGAGTGTGACCGACGAATAGTGTAACGTCTCAACACTATAAACGGAATCCAGTTCTAGTCATAACTCAACCATCATCATCATCTTTGTTATAGCGTATACAACATATCCTGTAGTAGAAACGATGTTTTAAATATATCTTGCCTAACTTGACCTGGCGAGCATACTGCGATATGCGGATCCCAAAACATAGTTGTCGAAATACAACAACAACAAAAAAAAGATAAATCCTCAATTAGTGGGAACGTGAAATGTCCGCAGACTCAGAGATATAACATTCTCAAACAGACCTAAAAGTCAAACAGCGCTATTTACAATGGAAATGGTCAGATATAAGCTTGACATTGTAGCACCGAGCGAAACGAGATTACCGGATGAAGGCCAGCTAATATAAAATGGAGGAGGGAACACATATCTTGGAGTGGTTGCAAAATCTCAGTGATGTGAATCAGGAGATAGATTTGCATTTAGAGCCCATCTGTACAAAGGTTCCCAAGTCTTTTTCGGTGACTAAACTACCATCTCAGGCACTACACATACAAGTGAGAAAGAAGACATTTGGAATTCTAATTAGTATCTAGGCTTTGATAATGACAAACCAAAATGAAGAAAAAGATGCATTTTATGAGGAACTAACGCAGTGATCTCATCTATACCAAACACCAGACAAAATTATTGCTCTGGTGATTTCAATTCAAGAGTTGAAAATTATTTTCAGTCTTGAAATGGAGTTCTAGTAAAGCATGGTATTGGTAAATGATACAGCAATGGGTTAAGCCACTTGAGACTGAATATTCCACTCATGATCTCACTATCACCAACGCTATCTTTTGAATGCCTACACGCAAGAAGATGTCATGAATAAACCACGCAAAAAACAGTGGCACTTGATAGATTATGCCATCACTAGTAGGAGAGGCCATGAGAGATCTACACATAACTAAAGATATATGTAGTACAGGTGCTAAACTGACCACAGACTGATAATGTCCAAATTGAAATTTGACATCATATGACAGAGGCGCCGAGAAGGATATTCTGTAATAAGACGCTTTTACACTGGTAAATTACCCCTCCTCCCAAAAAACAACTAGCAACGAGCCTCTCCCAGGACGTGGACACATAAATAAATGACTTGAACCTGGAAGATATTAATGTTGGGGATGAATGGACATCTTTCGTAAACATCCGCTATGATTCGGCTAAGGTCTGAAGATGCACACAAAAAACCAAGACTGGTTCTATAACAATAACATACAAATTATCATTCTTCTAGAAAAATAGAATAGTGCCTTCAGAAATCTTCAATGCGATTCCTTTTCATCTTCAGAAAACAATCTACATCATAGCTCGTAGCACATTCCAACAGAAACTAGAGGAGATGCAAGATAGGTGGTTGCAACATTAGGTCAATAAGATCCTGAATTTCGAAGACAAGGGGAACTACAATCTATTCAACGATACATTGAGAACAATATAAAGCGCAAGTTCTGCAGTATTACCGCCCTTGCTTAACGCAGAAGAATCAGCTCTGTTCACAGAAAAAAAAAACATATACTAACCTGATGGTCACAACATGTCGAAGTAATTTTAAACACACCATCAATCTACAGCGAAGTGGCAGTAGATCACATGAGAAAGCTCCCAGTATGGATTCTATCCCAGCAGACATCTACAAAATAGATGCCGTTGAATATTAAAACTGATATGTAAAATCTCACTAAATTCCGCTTACTGGTTATGGAGATATTTAAGGGAATGTAAGGGCAACATGTTTGAAAAAGCACTATCCCAGTCCTCCATGTATAGCATATTTCACCAGCCTTGCCCAACTTTAAAATGATGTATCTCAGCAAATATATAACGCATATAATTGATATTGTGTGTGTGAATTTGAGATTTTATAGACCCTACGAATTAGTGTTTTCATTAAAATGCAACCATTGGTTTCAATCGTCGTTTATATAAGATATAAATCAAAAGTCTACTTATGAGCACACAACTCATACACAAAAACTAGGATGTTTGCAGTAAATTATTAGAAGTCATTCACACATGATTTGTTTATCACGCAATTGACGTGATTTAAGCGAGAAATTGCACGATTGTGTGCTCTCAAACAGAAAACAAACGATGTTTAAAGGTTGTTGTCACACTCAAATTTTCCGTCAGAAGCGTATCAATATAAAGCGTGTACGTTAGTTGGAAAATTGTCTGCGAGTGATGTTTATGACATTAGAGCAGATTGCAAATACAATTTTTTAAGTATTTCTGCAATGAAACTACTCGAGGAAAACTGTATCATTTTATTTCTAATCCAGAAAAGAGGACTATTCATGCCTTAGCAATAATTAAACGAACATTGAACCGTTAAAAATCTGCAAAATCTGATATTTCTAATTCAAGTTATCTCACATAAAATTAGGCGATCATTAGTAGATGATTTTGACAATGAATTGATCCATACAGAAAAACAAATTGCAATATGTTTCATAGTAATGGATTGGGTACAGGTAAGTAAAATCAATAACATAGAAAATCGTTAAAGATGCAAAACCAAAAATTTGGCAAAATAATAAAAAAATGGGGATCGTTAAATGCAGAGTACAAACAAGAACTAAACAAATTCTACCCAAACGACATAATTCACTTATATTGGAAGCATTATATCTTCAACCGGGAAAAACACCTAAGAAATCCAACATAGATAAAACATAACTTACCAGATCTTTACCAAGATCTCCTATTTAAAAAAAAAACATGTGAAAATGAACACCAAAATTGTACTGTATAAAATTAACATAATACCATCACTATGCTATCAACTCAATACGTGGACGATAACAGCAACAGCCAAAATAGAACTTGTTACAACAATAATGAATTGTCTCTGTAGAATTATCGGAGTAACAATAAGAGACAGAATCAGAAATGAAAATATCAGAGGACTAACAAACACAATGCACACACTGATTACATCAGAAGACACCAGATTAAGTAATTTTCACATGCTTTCAGAGTACCATCAGATTGTGTCCTCAAAAAGTACTGCACAGATACGATGGATACAAAGCCAGGAGTATACCATGAAAAAGATGCATTAATGGATTACAGAAGTAAAAGAATCAACGTAAACAAACATATACGAAGCACACAGAAAGGCCGTCTCCTCGGAAATATTCTACCCCAACGCCGAAAGTCATTAAGTGATATAACGCGAAAATGTGTGTGTTCGTCCATCACAAGTGACGATGACCATTTTTTTGCATCCACATTTGACCATTCAGTTACAATTATGTCATGCCTAATAGTTCGTAGATGGCTAATGAGACATATTCTAGCTGTAAATGCTCTTGGACAGTTCGGGCATGGAATGATCGCTGTAGTCTGATTTTGGTCTATCCGTGAATTCTAGATACTCTCCACCGTTGGGCTGGTGCATTTCTCCTCTTTTCACAAGATCATGCGCTCTTTTTGACTAGAGAGCCATGTATATCTGTTTTGAGCAAGTTCTTCCCATGTATCTTGTTCTATTTAAATGGCATTCAGTGAGGTCTGTAATGAGTTCTTGTAGCGCTTCTTTTGGCCACATTGAGATCATATAATCTTCTCCAGCTCACGATATAAAAGTATCTTTGGCAGACGCTGATCTGATATACGTACCAAATGACATGCCCAACGATTTTGTGTCTGCATCAGGATAGTGTGAATGCTGGGAATATCAGATCAGGACAGTGTTATCTAGAATCTTGTCTTATCATCTGAAGTTCAAGTAAACTTAAGTAGGAAGCCAGAGGACAATTTTTAAAAATTCTAGAGACTAACGGGAATTGAACCAGTCCGTTCTACGGCACCAAATCGCCTAGCAACAATTGCACACGCGTTTTTCAGTACTTGACTAACCGCATCTCCAAAAAAGATGCGATTTCATCAAGCCATTCAAATCTTGCACACAAAGTCACCCGAACGGACCAATCGAGACAAGGACTATTACAACAACAACAAACATCCCGTACAGGTATTGAAATATCCTCAGTAACAACAAACACATAACATAATATCCGTATTAGTTATACAAGGACCGATAGGTCTTCTTGTAAACATGGATAACATATATAGACAATACAATTTTGCTTCAAATAATTGATTATACAAGTAAACTTAAGTAGGAAGCCAGAGGACAATTTTTAAAAATTCTAGAACGTTAGTATGTGAAGTTCATAACTTTCCTGAGACAAGTTGAGTGAAAGTGATTGAGGTCCCTCACATGACGTCTATACACAGTCCATATTGCACTAGCGTATACCAGCACTGGAAGTACCCATGCTCTGTAAACTTTCAGCTTAGTCTGAAGGTTAATGCCATTTCTACGCCACACATTTGCGTACAATCTGCCGAAAGTGCTTCTTGCCCAGCGATCTTTGTAAACACTTCATCATCACTGTTGGCATTTTGTGATAACATACTACCTAGGTATGTGAATCTATTCACAACTTTCAATGCTACGCCATTTACTTTTATGCAGGGCTCGAGATATCTTTTGCCAGGTGCTGGTTGTTACAGGACTTCTGTTTTTTCTGTGTTAAAAGTAAGTCCAAAGTCGATACAGACTTTGGGGAATATGTCTATACTACTGTGTAGATCAGCCTCAGAGTTGGCATTTAGGGCACAGTCATCAGCAAATAGGAAATCCATGATTGTGTGTGATTTGGCTGTGGTTTTTACTCGGAGCTGTTGAAGGTTGAACAATTGCCCATTTATGCGATATATAATGTTTACTCACAAGTCTATATCTCTGAACGAATCATCTAACATAGCAGAGAACATGATGCATAATAGGGTAGGTGCTAATACACATCCCTGTTTTACTCCATTTGAGACAGGAAACGTTTCAGATATCCTGAACTCTAGCTTGTATTCCATCTTGCTATTTCTGCACCATTGTGATAACTTTATGTGGGCATCCATATGTTGCCAAAATCTTCCACAAGCTGTGGAAGATCTACTAACTGTGTCAAATTATCTTGTTACAGTATTTTGTTAACAAAAGCATAACAACAAAAACGCGAAAATAAAGAGCTGTTGACACCCACATTAGAGGAGCAACATTCCATTATGATATTTATGATCCACACAGTGGTGATACATCTGAAATAATTAGACCAATGAAAGCCCCATATGTAGCGTACTAAACCTCAATAACAAACAGTGTCGCAAGTATTTCGTATACCGATCCTTTAAGAAATCAACTTCATAAGGAATTCACATTCAAGCATGGTGAATATATTATAGTTATAGTAGAAACACCTATGTGTAATGAACTCACAGTTTCTGCGTGAAATGGTAAAACTTATTCGAGACGCAATAAGCATGCCGACAAAGATCTTTCATTCTGCATAAAAACTGGAAATTATGCACAAATATAAAGTATAAATTTGTTGGTTCTAACCATAAATAAAATGGTATGCAAAAAATGGCATTAATCCGTTAGAGTCTACTCAAATCATTACATGTGTTTGAGGGTAGAGATAGTGAACGTGCCATACTCTGTTCACTCTAAGAATGAAGTGGGTAGGTGCTTCTGATGAATTGTTGGATGCAGAACGCATTAAACGATTGTTAAGTGACAAATAATATTTGTTTTAAATTTCGTTTTTAAATGTTTTCTAAATATTGGTTAACTATTGCCTTTAATTGTTTTTAGATGTTTTAAATAAAATAGTTTTGCGTGTCATCAGCTGATTAAAAGTCACCTGGTATCACGGAGTAATGTGGGATGTATTTTCACCTAAATCACTCTTAGAGTGAACACCGTATATAGTTGTATGTGCACATACTGAATTATGAAACATACTTTCTGACATATATACATATACTCCCTCTAAGCAAGAGATTTCTTTTGAAATCATTTCATACAGCTAGTGATTGACATTATCCGTGTATGAAAGAAAGCTCTGGAAAAAACCCACCATTGACAAAAGGAAACCCCTCCAGGGCCAGATAAATGGAACACATTATATGGAACAAAACAACATCTCACAAACACATGCATGTATACACAATGGCATTGGGTCAAAGTGCATGAGCCCATGGACCGCTAGATGAGTAACCAACCATAAAGGAGACAAGATATTCCTCGTTTGTAGTTCCTGGGTATCCAAATAACCAGCTAGGAGTTGTTGATATTTAATGTTCGCATTAAATTTTACATTATTGTGCGCCTTTACGTGGAGCCTAATTTTAGATTAGTTAACTATCATTCAGTCTCTAGAACCACACGTTTTATTGTAATTTACTTATTTCAATTGCCAGAAAACATAACATAAAAACATAACATAAAAACATAACATAAAAACATAACATAACATAAACTTAACAATTCTTGGTTTCTGAAAATCGTTGTTTTCCCGGGCATAAATTTTCCGTATGTTTCATCAGTTTCATTTCATTTGTATTCGACTGAATCATCTAGCTCTCTCTGTATTCCAATACTCCTATTCCTCAATGAAGAAGTTTCTCCCAAGATTGTGCTTGCTATTCATTTCCCAGTGCACAGCTTTCTTGGTGCACCAATCTCCATATATCACCATTACAAATAGTTGTCTCAGCATTTGGTGTGTGACTCTACAACAGGTTTCTATGGCATCACGCAACTAAGGGAGAATACTGTCTTGTTATTGTCAGCGTCATTAGCAGGTTACACCACTGTGGCTTGGGACATCAATAAATACATGATATTTATATATCTCGTGGACTACTATGTGTATTGCACATTATTAGTTGTATTTATTCCAAAACCTGCGTCTCTGTTCTCCTCCGTATTTTATATTGTATATTTTATATTCTGAGTACATTCAGATTTCCACATTTGATCAGTTCTTATGACCGAAACAGTTTCATGCGCTAGGCATGTTCGCTCCAGTACCAGAGTATTTTGTTGGTTGGTTGCTGATCCAGCGGTCCATGGGCTCATGCCCTTTGACCTAATGCCATTAAATTGCATTATATTGTTGGGAAGTCTGTGGATTTCCGGCCCACTCCGGGACAGAGCCAGAGAATAACTATCACACCTACAGGAAGGTAGGTTTCAATCTATGCACTGCTCCTAGCCCCTGTAGCCAAGATAGGGTTCATTGCGCTCATTCCCCGCCTTAAATAGACTACTGGTTATGCCAAACTTCTCTATTGTCCAGGCATGCAACAAAATGTTCAAGTCAAAGGGATTGTCACGTCCTGAGTCACTGTGCCTCTATGATGGGCCTCAGCCATAGGAAAAACAGTGATGTCAGTTTCGTCTGCCCCAGTGCTGCACAGTACATCTCTGGCTCCCTCCCAACCACAGAGGGTGCATACATATATATTCAGGTTAACATGAAACACATTTCAACAACAAAATAAAAGCATAACTGTATAGATGACATGCCATGAAGATTCTCTAAGAAGATAACCTTAATATAACGGCATGTCATCCACTACGGTTTTCTGTTGCATGGGTGGTATGTCTAGTTGGCAATTGGTGAGAACCCACAGACGCAACCACATACGTATCAAAGTCACTCGATGATGTTAGTATTCATGTCATCTTGTTGCAGTTTGAAAAAACACAGTTTGCAGGTTTTGGGTAGTAATGCTTTTCGCAATTAATTTATTTTGTATTTTCTTAAGTGTTTTTCTAATACATGTGTTTTACAAATATTTTTGAATTTTCTATAAGTCTTTTTCTGTTTCAGTTGATACACTGAGATCTGCATTTTCCTTTCGACATGCTTTAGTGAGATTGTTGCATTTTCCATTCGAACTTTTCTTTCTGTTCCACGTATTTTACAGAGATTGTTGCATTTTCCATAAATTTTTGTTTTTTAATTTAACGGTTTTTACAGAGCTTATTGCATTTTTCACAATGTATTCTTTCTGTTCTAAATGAGTTTAATGAGTACAAGGGCACTGTAAAACATATGGGGCAATATTTGCATATCTTTATTGACGTGTTTCACTCTGATTACATAGTCTATTGTATATGATTTGTCCATTTAAGACGAGAATGATCGTTCTGGTCAACTGGGATCATTATGAAAATGGTGATGTCTGCAATGTGTCCCACTGAGCAATCCTATGAGTGCCTGGAATTTTCTACTGACGCTGATCATTTGTAGAAGGAGTTTGTTGGACATTATACCTATACAGATTTACTTGTGTTTAGAAAACAATTTTTGTGCATTTTTGTGTCAATATCTAGTAGCCAACTTTCTAACAATAGTACTATTGTTTTTTTTTAAGGGAGCCGCGTTAGCGCAGTGGTTAGTGCACTGACTTCGCATATGAGTGGTCCTGGGTTCATTCCTCAGTTGATGCGGAAATGTTTTTCAGATCGCAATGGCTCCCGGGTCGACCCAGCCTTGGTCGACCCAGCCTTAAATGGGTGCCGGATTAATTCGGGAAGTAAAGACTTCGAGGGAGAGGAGATGGCTACCGCTCTCATTTGCAGAGCCTCTGAAATGTGAGATCGCTAACATCTCACACCCCTACGGCATTAATAAATGCTATGGGTTACTTTACTTACTTACTTACTTACTATTGTTTTGAAATAGAAAATATAACCTACGCTCCAAGGAGATTATCGGGGTACCCTACAAGACTAAACTGATCCACAGAGAGTCTTCCACAGTATGTACAAGGAAACACAAACCCATATGTACCATAGCATGCCAATTTGACTTCGAGACCCATTATAGCTGAATATAGAGTATGTATCTCCATAGCATAATATTAGGGCTATATATGGCATCTCCATAGTACAATACCAGGGCTGAAATATAGAGACTGCGTGTTGCCCATCCATCATGCGCTACCTCGCTGCATTCCATGTTCATTCGAAAGGAAAAGTAATACCGATGCATGTGGAACAAAAACAACCATATACACATATAACCATGCACACAATTACAATGATATTGAAATCTGTGAAAAAGGACAATTTTATGAACAATGGGCCACGGGGACACTGGGGGGGGGGTCTATAAATATATGAACAGCCCAAAACCTAAAGATAACATCAACCTCATGGGAAGGAAAGACCGCATCATTTTCCGACTGCGCACACAATATGTACAGCTTAATAATCACTTGAACAGAACACAACCACAGCATACTCTAAAGTACAGGCTGTGCACTCATCCCTATGAAATTGTTGACCACCACCTTTTTGAATGCCCAGCGCTGGATGGTGTCAGGAAAATGTTTCTCCCCCCAGGGCCAAATAAATGGAACACGTTATATTGAAGAAAACATCAGCTTACAAACACATGTATTGGCATTGGGTCAAAAGTAATGAGCCCATGGACCGCTGGATCAGCAAACCAACCAACCACTCAACCAATCATGTATTTGGAACAAGAAAAGCTGCAGGAACTGTACGATCAGCAGAGCTGTTCTTCTGTTTGCCTATCGGTGCTGCCAACCATGACTAAGGAAATTGTCTTTCCTATTGGACCACTTGGTTTTAAGTAGTATTTTCTAGAATAAGCTCAGTAATATGATATCAAATATTATAATTGTATAAAAGTATCTCTAGCACATTAATCCACTACGGTTTGTGTTGTGTCAGTAGACTCCTCTAGGGATGGGTTTACGAGCAGCCGATAATATGCATCTATATAATTCATTGACTACCATAATGATGATGTTGTCTGTATGTAGGTCTGTGGCTAGTACGCTGATGTAGTAGTGTCCGTATATTGTACATCATGTCTTCTTTTAGTTCTACTTAGAGAGTGTGCTGCTATCTTTAATATATGTATTTTCTGCAGTCAAAAAGACCGGCCGGTGGTCGCTGCCTCCAAGCTGTTTTCCAACAACACGATTGATGTACGACTTTACATTTGGTAAGTGGAATGCGAAGCCTGATGTAGAGGTAGTGTGGCATGATGTGGAGTAGAAGGTTTTAGAGTAGATATTTGATTGTTTAATTATGATACAGTCATGTTCATCCTGCCAATTTTATAGTTCCTCACCTCTCCTGTACATGTGATCATAACACCAACTCTGGGAGTGGCTATTGAAGTCTCCGCGTACTATCAGTTTTCCTTGCAGTGAAATTGTGTTTAGTGCCAATGAGTGGTCATCCGGGAAGTAGTAATTGAGAATGTGAAATTGTGTACTTTATATTCTAGGTGGTGGTATTTGGTATACAACTCCCTACATTTCGTTTGTAGCTGGTGAGCAATGATACTGTTCTTACCAATCTAAGTACTTTTAAATTTCGTCTTTTCTCTTCTGATCAATAACATTGAACGCCCCTTATTTGAAAGATGTATCTTGTTGAGGTGGTTTCTTTCAAACGGCATACATTGACTTTCTCTTCATTCAAGATATTTTCATGTTCCACTTTTTTGTTGTTGACACCGTCAGCATTCCAGTGCATTATTTTAAGTGGTCTTGTGTTTTGGCCAGTTGCTATATTCTCACGCCTTGTGTATTCTCGAAGCAAATGACAATTACTTCGAGCAGTTGGCCTTGGATCTCTTGTTGACTAAGGTCCTGTATCGTCGTTGCCGGGATATCTATCACAGTGTAGGCACCATAATATACATCATATATAAACATATCCCGCTTACGTGGGACTGTGCATTGCAGTAGGATTGCTGTGGTTCTTCTCTTGGCTGGTTTCTTTCATCTTAATCACTTGTACTTGCTTTGGCAGGATGTGGTCATGCTCGATTTTAGGAGGGCTAAACCAGTCATAGTTGTCAGTCTTTATTGGCTGTACTAAGCCTTATCTCCGCAGCAAGAATATGATTTCGAAGGAGCCTCGATTAGTAGCTAAAAAATTCTGAAATTCTTAACGTGAAGCTTTTAAGAGACATTGGCATTTATAGAGCACATCAAATTCAGACGAGATGTTGCGTTTGAAAATAAAAAGGCTCTGGAAATTTCGAGAAGAATTTAGTTGGCATGCTGTGTGATATGCAGTGAAGTGGTCATGATGTGTGATGTGCAGTGAAGTGGTCATGATGTGTGATATGCAGTGAAGTGGTCATGATATGTGATATGCAGTGAAGTGGTCATGATATGTGATATGCAGTGAAGTGGTCATGATGTATGATATGCAGTGAAGTGGTCATGATGTGTGATATGCAGTGAAGTGGGCATGATGTGTGATATGCTGTGAAGTGGTCATGATATGTGATATGCAGTGAAGTGGTCATGATATGTGATATGCAGTGAAGTGGTCATGATGTGTGATATGCAGTGAAGTGGTCATGATGTGTGATATGCAGTGAAGTGGGCATGATGTGTGATATGCTGTGAAGTGGTCATGATATGTGATATGCAGTGAAGTGGTCATGATGTATGATATGCAGTGAAGTGGTCATGATGTGTGATATGCAGTGAAGTGGGCATGATGTGTGATATGCAGTGAAGTGGGCATGATGTGTGATGTGCAGTGAAGTGGGCATGATGTGTGATGTGCATACTATATGGTGATGAAAATAAACTGAAACTGATGATGTAAGGTACAGCAGGCTGCAATGAAAATGTTAATGTGCTAATACGATGTAGGAAGTTGTGATAGAAAAAAAAGAACGATGACACGTGAAAAGAGGTTGTGTAGAGAAATTAAATTCGTTCAAAATATCGCCTCACAAGATTATCATGACATGTGTCTCGTCGTGAAAATAAATTAGTCATAGAATGATGGTAAAATGACACTTTGCAAATAACAAGTTTCAATATTCTGAGATTAGGAATCCAGTCATATATTGACATTACGGAACCATACTTTGAGTTTACTATACAAGCACGATTGATAAAATGCGAGGGGCGGATCATGCAAAAGATGGATTACAGAAATAGGAGTGGACGAAAACAAATATTTATGAAAGATTCAAAACAGCAGTCTACAGGGAATTTTTCTATCCTAGACACTGCACTGCATAAATGGTTATAAAGCGGAAAAAAATAAGGTCATTGAAATAATCCTTTTTATCATCTAAAATGTAAATCAAGCCGTCATTCATTATCATCTATCGCTTTGTCAGACAATCTTCTCTGTCAGTCTGTGAGCTGTGCTCAGCTTAACATTACATGATAATGGGTGTTACAAACAATGATATCTACTCATTACATTCAGACGTATTGTTCTTCTTCGTCTTCAGCGTTCATTCTCAAACTCCTGCTGGATATCTCTTGTAGCAGGACCATGATCCATTCTAGATTTCCAGTAGGATGTAGTCGAGAGAATGGAAATGGGTTGTGTTACCGTTTTATTTGAGCAATGGCCCGACACATCCGTCTTCCGCAGTTGACGTATTGTATGTAATGCTAATAACGTTTGTTCAATATATATCTTAGTTTTATCATTTCATTATCGGCAATTCTAATCTCATTGCCTCGATCCAATATTCATGAACCTGGTCGATCTCTCTTCCTTATTTTCCTTGTTATAAAATCGTGTTTTCTTTTCTCCCACTTCTCTGATATCAACTTCAAGTCTTTCGCTTCTTAAAATGCATTTTCTGTGTGTGTG
This sequence comes from Meghimatium bilineatum, assembly GCA_034231615.1. NCBI lineage: Eukaryota > Metazoa > Mollusca > Gastropoda > Stylommatophora > Philomycidae > Meghimatium > Meghimatium bilineatum. Next base: position 40,013,098 of record CM067299.1, read on the forward strand.
ATTATTACTTGTATTTCTCAAGAAACTCTTATTCTCCTGTCAGATGTCGAATCGAGCGTTACAGAAACAATCAAGTCTGGTAACACGAAAACGGAAAGCCTCCGTATCAGAGAAGGCTTCTACTGTAAAATCCCTACAACTGATCACATGCGCATTGTTTCAAGCAATTTTGTTGAAGCGAATGTGTCAAGATTATATGTTATGGCAGCCATGCGTTTGCACTTAAATGAAATATTCGGATCAATGTTTGCATTTGTATACAACAAAGGAACCACAACTCTATGTGTAGCAGGAACCTAAGTAAGAATTCCACAGGAAATAAAATGTAGAAAACGGACGTTCAATTTTTATTAATATATTAATGCATTACTAACTAACATTTAGGGAATATATATCCGTGACGTGAATAGTTTAATAAAACAGTACCTATTATTTGATATCATATATGCAGATGAGACAAATTATTTACCTCCTAAAGAAATAAAGCAATATTTGTTGTACATGGTAAACATTTAATCTACCAGGAAGAAGCAAAACTTCTCAGTTTAGTGTTAACTAAACTACATTCAGCAGTGAAAAAAAGTATGAATACACTAAAAAAATTAAAACATATCTCAGAAATTCTACGGGCAACAATCTTCGTCATGTTTGAATCCCTTGCTGATTGATAAGCAACTAGTAAGTGTGATTTTATCAGAATCGACATTTATAAAGAGAGTACTGAACATTTAGTCTATTGTCTATTGTATATTGTCTTTCCCCAGGTGGTCTGTTATTGACAATATATATATATATATATATGTGGTCTTTTGCCGTTAAGCGTAGGGGTGAATTGAGCTCGAACTTGTGTTCCAATGTCAGATGTGTCGCCTTGACTGTGCTATGACCTTATTTGTTCAAGCTGGCCCTGGCGTTTTTATACATCTTTTTCGTGATCTTCCACTGGCCTTGTACCTTGATCTCTTTTCGTTATATGCCTGCAGGGGCAACTTGTCGTGATGCATTCTCATAAAATGGCCAAACCACTTGATCTGCTGCCGCTCTATGTACTTGTGCCGCTCTGCAAGGTGTTATATCTATTCTTTCCCTGGTGTCATCATTTCGTAATCTATCAAGACTGGCGACACCTTCAACTTTCCTCAAGCATTTCATCTCACATTTCACTATCTTTATGTAATATGAAGATGAGTTAGACATTTTTTGGCACCGGTAACACAGTGTTGGTAGGAATATACTGTAAATCATTTGTCTTTTAACTTCCATCTCGATCTTGGGATGAAGAAGTAGTGGTATGTTACTGCATTTGTTTTTTTGACATATCGTCTATCTCTCTTTCAAGGCTTCCATTTTCTGTGAAAATAATACCGATATATTTTGAACTGCGATACTTGTTTTACTCATATGTTGTCTATCTGTATGTTTAGTGGGCTCGATATTCTGCATGTTTTCATAGTTTCCGCCTTTTGTATATTGATTTTCATTGTGTATTTTCTACATGTTGCAGATAGTGAGTTAACATGATTTTGTATTTGTTCTTCGTTCTCGTAAAGGAGGCTCTGGTCGCCTGCGAAAAGCAGTACATTTAGTTTTTTGTTTTGTTTGCTCTGAGTTATTTTGTTTTGAATCTGTGATGTTGCCCTCTGCACTTTTTGCCTCTTTTATTATTCTATCTCTGTATATATTCAAAAAAGCAAGCGTGAGAGCACGCAACCCTAACGCACTCCCGTTTTTATCTCAAATGCATCTGTAATACCATCTGATGTTCTTACCACGCATTGACAGTTTTTATACAAAGCTCTTATACTTTCTAACAGTCGTCGTTTGATACAACACATTTCTAGTGTTTCCCATAGTGCGTCTCTGTTGACTATCAAACGCTTTATCCTGATCTATGAATATTTCGTTTTGTTCGTTGTTGTACGCTATTGCTCTCTCATTCATTTGCGTAAGCGTGAACAAGGCGTCTGCGCAATTAACGCTCTTCTGAAGATAAATTGAGAGGGACTCAGTTGTGGTTCGACGATGTATGTTGAATATTTGTAACCACCTGAAAGATCAAGGAGAGAAGAGGCAGAGTAAGACAAACAGAGAAAGTTTCAGAAAGATTGTCACTGTAACACAAAAAGAAGGCACCAACTAACACTAGTAACAACACAAGAGACAGAGCGTTGTGGAGAGGCACTCTCGTCTACACCACTCAACATGGCACTTGATTGCAATTAATTGACTGAACATATTCGCAGAAAAAACTGACTGACGCATGGAGCTGCATTACAAGATTATATAAGGTGTGTTTTTTTTAAACTAGTTAATATTTTATATAGGCCAGTAGATACGTGGTTCTGGTATGAAAAAAAGGGTGGAGAGCTTTTATGTGACAGAGACGTTTTGCACACAAAAAATGACCTAACGCAAATCAACATGATATGAAGTGAGACATATACGTACTTTGGGAGGGAAATGTCTGCAGCAAACAACCGATACTACAATCTGTTATATCACAGCCCTTCTCTGTATGGAGACCCTTTCTTGTGATTCTGTTTTCCGTTTCTCCCCACCAGTGTTCTATTAGATTTGTGTACATACTCCTATGCTCCGTTCAGTCCCCTTGAGCTATCCAGTAATTGTACAGTTGTTTCGTAGGCACGTGCTGTCATGTAGCAGTAGACGGCTTAGCTTTCATTAATGTTATTGATCGCAAGGCACTTAGTCGTTCATTCTCTGGTTCACCGAAATGCTTTAGTTGTTGTTTAGCTGGAATTTTCCTTCTTTCTTGGACATAGTTGATTGTACATTTTAGAGTAGTCTGGAGCCTGGCATGTTAATGAATTGAAGTGTCAGACTTTCTGACGTTTTGTTGGCCAGCTATATATGAGAGCTTGTAAGCTGGTAACACGAGAGAATGTCAAGGGAATTGTAGAAATGGGCGTTCCATTTTATATTACTTGGCAATCATTAGCATGTGTTGTCAATCAATAATAGGGAACTGTTGTATATAAACCTAAATTAATTTTTGCGTTTTCTAACTTTATGTTATTCATTTTTAGCACTATATTTAAGACACCAACATTGTTATTTGTCAATAAAAATCGCTCTTTGTTTAGTGTGTGCTGTAAAGTGGAAATATGATACGCTTTATTTTTTTATGTATCGTCAGTGTCTACTTTTATTTTGTACTCCCTGCATTTTAGCCTTTCTATATCTTAAGCCAACTCGCGACTAAAAACTTGCAAGGGGTCAGATATGTTGGTGTGTCTATATGTCAGCCATTCAGATTATCAGTCTACCTGACCATACGTCTGTCTGTCTATAGATCCGTACAATTTTGATCGAATCAGCCACATATCAATTTATCCCACAACAAGTGCCAATCCCCTCACACATCAATTAATCGAATCATAATTCCGTCCATTTATCCCACTATATCTTTATATCCATAAATCGATTCATCAGTCCATCTATCTATTCACCCACGTATAGATACACACAATCATCTATCTATCCATTCCATAATCTATCAATCAAGACATCTATTCATGTGTACATCCGTTCATACATCCATCCATTAAACAGTCCATCTATTTGTTTGATTGACTGTCTGCAGTCCATTGCTCTTCCCGTTCATCTGTTTATATATATATATATATCATTGTGTTTACAACGTCACACTGTACTCATTTACATTGGTGTTGACACTAGGTACATCAAATGAATTATAAGTATTTAGTGTGGGTCTATGCGACGTCAGTGCACAGCTGCTTTAGAGACACCTATATATGTTTCCTACTGTGGTGGACATGCACAAGGCGTGTCTTCACGGATAAGTTACCGCGTTAAATTTCAGCCGTAAGAATTTATTTCTCTGGACCGTTCAGAAAGCAGCGGCATTATACTGAGCGCTAAATATTGCTTATTACCAAAGCTAAAAATAACGAGTTGACCACGACTCCTGAATACGATATGCACCAGCTATATTGGTATATACTTTAGCTTATTATATCATATTCACTGACTGCATATATTGATATCTACTTTAGCTTATTTCGTCATATTTACTGACTGTATATATATATATATATATATATATATATATATATATATATATATATATATATATATATATATATATATATACGTCAGCTTATTGAATCAACTAAACATACACTCTCATTAAAAGAAAATACAAAAACAAATGGAGTCAGGCAGCAACTTTCCACAAGACCTCATCCTAATGCTGAAGTAATGACAGTCAAGCATGTGAGATCAACACGCATGTCATTTTTGAATAGTGGTTTGGCAACTGTGAGGCGCATACATTTTCTAAGCAATATTTTTAAACTGAATTCTAGACATAGAGAAATTTAAGATGCCAGAAAACACAATAGTGACATCCACACTGTTCAAACATGTGATTAGCAAGGTTGAAATCAATGGACCTATGATAAACATTATTACTCTACAAACACGTTGTACCAGTGCCTGACATGGACACTGACATATTTAGACTCTTCATACAAGGAAAAGCTAATTACTTGTGAAATTAAATGCTTGAGAAAAACTTTGAGTCCAACTAATTCACAGATTATACATCTTACGAAATGATGACGTCATGAGAGAGATGTTGTGTTTGATTGTCGTTATTCCCAGGTTTTTCCAGGAACTTGCTCTGAATTCCTATATGCAGTAGGGAGTGATATATCTGAGCTTTCTTTCATAACATACATTTTATATTGCATATAATTTTTTCCAGAGACAGAAAATACATTTACTTGGATATCGTATTAGAATGTAATACACTAAACCCCTAACAAGCGAATATAGTAAAGTACGATTAGGTTAGAGATAGATTGAAGCCAACAAGAAAGAAATGAATATATAAACACAAAGAGCATTTTAAACAATCATATATATTGTATATCAGATGCGAAACATCTGGCCTTGTAACGAAAAGTAAAGCTTCCATCCCTATGCTTATCGAATATATAGTGGACTAGTAGGGTCACCATTCACACACTTGGTGCTAGATAAGAGAAAACAAACTAGTTAAAATGGGACTCGAAATGTAAAACCATTAGTTGCATGGGCTCATTCATTGAAAGAGAACAGGACCTTAAATGTGTTGGGATAATCTTTGATAGAAGTCTCTCATTCAACAAGCAAGTCACAAATATGATTCAGAAGACTAGAAGAGGGATCAGTGTTATCAAGGTTATGGCTACCTTCGACATGCAGCAATGGGTACTTTTTCTGCTCCTGCAATTGGTGGTGCTATCTGTAATAGATTATGGCCTCGGCCTACTAACTTTGTCACAGACACAAGTCGATAGATTGGAAAAAGTTCAAAATGAGGCAATGAGAGCGGTACTGGGGTGTACTAGAGATACACCCATCTCTGCTATGAGATTTCTGCTTGATCTCCCCATCATTAGAGTGCGACAACAAGTAGCAAATGTTAAGTCGTACCTTAAAGTGACAGAATACAACAACCACCCATTACACCATCGTCTAGATAAGTCAAAGGGAAAACGAATCAAGCGTGGCAGATCATGGATGGCAGAGGCTGAAGACACATTGCGAATAGTATGTGAATTGGAAGAAATAGGAAAGGGCAGTGAATGGGTTGAGGTAGACACTGATAAGAAATAACTGACTAAAGTAATAATACAACTAGATAAAGCGTGTCGAAAATGGACGGCAGTCAGGGCTCAGGATACAGTGCAAGAACTCGCCCAACTACACTCGAAACCACAAGACATAATTATATACACAGATGGCTCTGTTAGCAGAAACACAAATAAAAGCGGTTGGGGGTTTGTTTCCTACAGAAATGGCGTGAACTTGGTTGAGATATCTTCAGCATATTCTACTGTCACATCGAGCATGAGGATGGAGATAGAGGGAGTTACAGCAGCTCTTAATTGGTTTATAACTGATACATAAACACACGCGGTAATACTCACACACTCTCAAAGCATGTTGCGCAAGATAGAAAAGTTCATGCTAAGAAAAGAATGGTGGGACTTATTGAACAACTCAGTTGTCCAGTGCATTACATGGATATGCTGCCCTGGTCATGCTGGGGTCAGAGGAAACGAGAGAGCCGACTTACTGGCAGGCAATGCGGCGATAGACGGCACATTGCTGAGAAGAGATAAAGCAGATTTAATAAAGGCAGTAATAAATTCATTTCAAGATGCAGATGATGTCAATGAGGTTGAGAAAGTACACATACAGAGAATGTTAGAAATGGGAGTATTCAGAAGTGAGGGAAGGAAAAGTAATTTTTTTGGAAAGTCCCGAAGATCACACAATCAACACCTGACCAGAACTATGAGTCTACATACACTGGGATGGCTGCTGGAGCGGAGGGAGGAGCACTTATGGGAATGTCCCGCGTGATGTGAAGCCAGTTTCTAATCAAGAATCAAGAACCATTGGTGACAAAGGGTTTTTATAAAGATATATAGATTCAGGAACGACCCCCATAAAACTACTCAACACGAAACAGCAAATCGCAAATAGATGACATACATATATAGTGATACTTTAATGTGTAATCTAATACTACTTCATCTGTACGTTCTCACCCTCTCTGAGAAGGAGATATCTTTTCGAAACATACATTGTTACACAGCTGGAAGTGTTCTATATATGAAATATAGCTGGGCAGATAGTTTCTATAAATCAAAACTGAACACAAGTATACACAGACTTTATTTCTTGTAAGTCTTTGGTATCTAAACAAATTTCACCAAAATATGAATGTTTCTATTTATTCTGTTCACTTTCTAATCACTGCCGTGCTTGATATATTTTTGCTGTGAACATGTATATTCGTCTCGTGTTACCCTGTTGCGAAGATCGTATACATTGAAATTGTTATTGCATCTTCTATTTTCAGAATCGCCAATAATGTTCTTTATTGGGCAAAATACTACCACTTGATGAACATGCATATCTCTATAAGTTCACATCATGTAGTGATGTTATAATCATCTTGTTAATATACATCATTACATAAAAGGTCTACATTTGACTTTGTGTATTTGTTCTGTTAATATATGGTATCACAATTCGTTTGTTCATTCACTCTAGCTCAATCCGTTGATTGTCCAGTTCTTACGATCGAAACAACAATAATATGGTATATAAATAACCAAATGGCCAGAGGGTGTCCGACAAAGTGGATGGTGCCGCAGTAACCTAATGAACAAATAGTAATGCAAAATGATGTAAAAAGGTTACTAAAACACTTACCTCGCCTATTAATAAAAAATATATTTTTAAGAAAAAAAACATACAATAAAACTAAACAGGACAATTCTCAACGTATCGGCTCAAATTGAACCTTTTTCAAGAGACAAACAACAGAAAACGACAAAATAAAAAAATAAATAGATGTCTATATATCATCAAGCCCTCGTCTCCATAATAGCGCAGGGATGGCAACGCATCTAGTCAAAGTGAAAATGCGTGCATTCAGTATAAACAAACCGAAAGTGGGAAATTAGAGACACTATAGATGAGTGCAAGAATAATAAAAGAAAAAGATAAGAAAAATACCCCTTTTGTCACTCTATCAGACAGGCAGGTATTAAGAACATAGTCACAACAGGCACGACTGAAGGGAACAGAGACAGATGGGGACGTGAGAAAATATTCATGTGACAACCTAGCAAGGCTTGGAAACAACGATCCTGATAACAATACTGTGAACAGAGAACCATGGTCACCTACGCCAACAAGAATGGCATATGACAATGATAGATGAGTAATGATGAGGTTGTGTGGTGGTGGGGTGAGTGGGTTTGGGGAAGGAAGGATAGAAGAAGAATCAACATTAGAAAACGCATGGAATGAATGTGAAACCAAATATAGACATAAACATATATATAAAACCAAACCTAAACATACATAGAAATGTAAACACACACCAAGAGTCTAGAAATAAACACATAACAAGATGGACACAGATGTGTGCAGGATACCCACACAAAATGCACAGGCATGTAAATGTATCCACACACAGGAAAAGGCTCACACCAGAATAGGTATACATATTGACACAGAATGGAGATATGTGCATTAACATAAAAAAGCGCTCACATAAATATACATATATATATGTATACACAAATATGAACATTCATGCACATAAACACTTTCTCGTATAAATAATAACATGAACATTCATACACATAGAAACATATACATATATTAATGTAAATATAAACGTTCGTTCACAGAAAGATAATGCTATAACAACTGCATATGTATACATACAAATGTGTGGCCCAAAGTAATTGTGTGGATACATAGAACCATGTAAAACGAAATGCATATACAAATAACTATATATGTGTGGGCACCCATCGAAGAGACAACTGCAATAAAAACGAGGAAATCAAAATCGAAATATGTAAATGATTTAACAATAACAAAATGGCAGAGTACAAAATAATCACATATTGGCATACACAAACGAAAGAAGACAGAAAGGACTGATATAAAAGAACGGCAAACACAAAAATAATAATTATTCACGAAAGTGTACAAAGACAAATAATTACAAGAATCAGTGCAATACGGGAGTAGAGGGTATAAAGAAAAGGTAGGTAACTCAAACAAAACGGTGATTAATGTTCATTCCGTTTGGTTGCAAGACTCCCATAAGACAAATGAGACGATATTCCAAGGACTGACGTTGCCGGTCACCGGTATAACAACGTAACAAACCGGTTACAGAGACATCAGAGCTACCATGATGTGACGGGCTGTTAAAATGATTAGCCACTGGGGAGTCACGATGATTCGTGATATCTCTCAAATGTTCGGCGAATCTATCAGCTAAACGTCTACCAGTCTCACCAATATACTTCATATCACAACGCTTACATATGATAGAGTATATTAAGTTACGGGACACACATGAAAAAGAATCATGAATATCAAAGTGAGATTTAGGAAACTGTAAAATAGGAGTGAGAATAACAAAAGGGCAAGTCAAACAATTTCGATGACAAGGGACAGTTCCTAGTTGACCTGCAGAAGTGCGCAGACGAGAATGAACTAAGAGATCCCGAAGAGATCTCTTAGTATTTATTTATGTATTCATTATGTGGAATTTATGTATTCCACATATTCCTTCTAGATGTTGTTTCCCTCTATACATGTATTCCTCATAATGATGGGCTTCTGGCGTTACAGTTCTTTCTTAACATCAATCCGCATAAGTCTATTGCTACTGCCGTTATTCTTCGACTGGCAGAATTAGTTCTCACCTTGAATTCTTTTGAATTCAATGGACACTTTTTTGATCAAATTAGCGGTGTAGCGATGGGTACTAAAATGGGACCTAGTTATGCCTGCCTATTTATGGGTCACCTTGAACATCTTATCTTTACCACTTTTCAGGGCCCTGTCCCTTCCATATTCCACCGCTACATAGACGATGGGTTTGGGGTTACTGATATTTCTCTTGATAACCTCAACCTTTTCATTGACTTTGTGAGTGGTTTCCATCCAGCTATTAAATTTACTTCTCTTATTTCCTCCACCTCTGTAAACTTCCTTGACATTTGTGTTTCCATAGGATCCACATCCCTTACCACTTCTATACATTATAAGCCTACTGCCTCTCATAGTTTTCTTCTTTATACATCATCTCACCCAAGGTCTTGTCGGCATGCCCTCCCTTTCTCTCAGCTGCTTCGTCTTCGTCGTCTCTGCCAAGACGATGTAGATTTTCAGGTTCAATCTCTTAAGATGCTGGATTTTTTTCGCCGTCGCTTCTACCCTGATGATATTCTGTCATCAGCTTTACAACGTGTTCGTACTATTTCCCGCTCAGTGGCCCTCGTACCATCTATTAAACATACCTCTGATCGCCCAATACTAGCTATCACTTTTCATCCTCATAATATGCCGGCACTACGTATCCTATTACGACATTTCTCTATCCTCCAGTTAGATCCCATCTCCAGTCCTGCATTTCCCTCTCTTCCACTAGTCGCTTTTCGGAGGGACAGAAACCTTCGGGATCTCTTAGTTCATTCTCGTCTGCGCACTTCTGCAGGTCAACTAGGAACTGTCCCTTGTCATCGAAATTGTTTGACTTGCCCTTTTGTTATTCTCACTCCTATTTTACAGTTTCCTAAATCTCACTTTGATATTCATGATTCTTTTTCATGTGTGTCCCGTAACTTAATATACTCTATCATATGTAAGCGTTGTGATATGAAGTATATTGGTGAGACTGGTAGACGTTTAGCTGATAGATTCGCCGAACATTTGAGAGATATCACGAATCATCGTGACTCCCCAGTGGCTAATCATTTTAACAGCCCGTCACATCATGGTAGCTCTGATGTCTCTGTAACCGGTTTGTTACGTTGTTATACCGGTGACCGGCAACGTCAGTCCTTGGAATATCGTCTCATTTGTCTTATGGGAGTCTTGCAACCAAACGGAATGAACATTAATCACCGTTTTGTTTGAGTTACCTACCTTTTCTTTATACCCTCTACTCCCGTATTGCACTGATTCTTGTAATTATTTGTCTTTGTACACTTTCGTGAATAATTATTATTTTTGTGTTTGCCGTTCTTTTATATCAGTCCTTTCTGTCTTCTTTCGTTTGTGTATGTCAATATGTGATTATTTTGTACTCTGCCATTTTGTTATTGTTAAATCATTTACATATTTCGATTTTGATTTCCTCGTTTTTATTGCAGTTGTCTCTTCGATGGGTGCCCACACATATATAGTTATTTGTATATGCATTTCGTTTTACATGGTTCTATGTATCCACACAATTACTTTGGGCCACACATTTGTATGTATACATATGCAGTTGTTATAGCATTATCTTTCTGTGAACGAACGTTTATATTTACATTAATATATGTATATGTTTCTATGTGTATGAATGTTCATGTTATTATTTATACGAGAAAGTGTTTATGTGCATGAATGTTCATATTTGTGTATACATATATATATGTATATTTATGTGAGCGCTTTTTTATGTTAATGCACATATCTCCATTCTGTGTCAATATGTATACCTATTCTGGTGTGAGCCTTTTCCTGTGTGTGGATACATTTACATGCCTGTGCATTTTGTGTGGGTATCCTGCACACATCTGTGTCCATCTTGTTATGTGTTTATTTCTAGACTCTTGGTGTGTGTTTACATTTCTATGTATGTTTAGGTTTGGTTTTATATATATGTTTATGTCTATATTTGGTTTCACATTCATTCCATGCGTTTTCTAATGTTGATTCTTCTTCTATCCTTCCTTCCCCAAACCCACTCACCCCACCACCACACAACCTCATCATTACTCATCTATCATTGTCATATGCCATTCTTGTTGGCGTAGGTGACCATGGTTCTCTGTTCACAGTATTGTTATCAGGATCGTTGTTTCCAAGCCTTGCTAGGTTGTCACATGAATATTTTCTCACGTCCCCATCTGTCTCTGTTCCCTTCAGTCGTGCCTGTTGTGACTATGTTCTTAATACCTGCCTGTCTGATAGAGTGACAAAAGGGGTATTTTTCTTATCTTTTTCTTTTATTATTCTTGCACTCATCTATAGTGTCTCTAATTTCCCACTTTCGGTTTGTTTATACTGAATGCACGCATTTTCACTTTGACTAGATGCGTTGCCATCCCTGCGCTATTATGGAGACGAGGGCTTGATGATATATAGACATCTATTTATTTTTTTATTTTGTCGTTTTCTGTTGTTTGTCTCTTGAAAAAGGTTCAATTTGAGCCGATACGTTGAGAATTGTCCTGTTTAGTTTTATTGTATGTTTTTTTTCTTAAAAATATATTTTTTATTAATAGGCGAGGTAAGTGTTTTAGTAACCTTTTTACATCATTTTGCATTAATAATATGGTATATCTATATTGATACGTTACTGAAATAACCAACTTGTGTTAGAATGAAAGATAGCGTTATCTGAATTAAGTGATTGGAAGCTGATTGAAAGCTTGGTGACAGGGCATAACAGATACCCTCGAAGAGATAATGAAGATTGTATTGTGCTAGTTGCATTGCTGGAAATGAAAATGTCCGTGAATGAACTTCGTAAATATGTCAAATTATATGATTTGCTTGAGAAACAACAATCAGAGACACTCACGTTGCTAAATAAATCAATCGGCGATACCATCCAACAATGCAGTCTTATGGAAACGACCAGACAAATGAAGAACAAAAGGTGGATTATGCTGTACGACAATGCGCCAGCATATCGATCCCTACTGGTAAAGCAGTGCCTCGCAAAACACAATAGTACCTATGTAAAACACAAAGTCGATTAGTTTTACAATGGACGAAAAAAACTATAACACTATAAGGTATGGTATAAAAATACAAATAACAGTTATCAAGACAGTTTTAACGTGACAAACTTACGGTCTTTCTCACGAAAACAAAAGACAAACTGTGAACGAACAGAAACAATAATGACAGTACCCCAAAACATCTAGACAGCAGATACATGATAGAAAAGATAACCAATGGTAACAATTGTTTATGTATAAACAATATTGTCATAGAGACTCGCTTTAGAAAGAATACGGGGCATGAGAACGTAATTCTTCTTCTTTCGCTCACTTGAAATATATCTATATCTGTAATTATGTCTCCTCAATAAAAATCACTGTGGTTTGTTGTTCATACAATGGCCCATAGAGTTTTGTTTCCAGTGTTGTTTCTTTCTGAGAACAAAATAAAACAGCTATGTCTGAAAAAAACACATCATGAACGACAACGTAACAATGACTAACGCCCCCCCCCCCTTTTTAAATGAATGATCTGCTTTAAGTACATGACTTAAGTTACTAAACCTCACAAATGGCAATATATTATTAATTTTTTTGAATATTTTCACAGGATGTGGACACAAAGAATACACAAAAAAGTAATGAAAATCACAGAGAAAGTCAACTAGCGTAATTTATGAAAGGCGGACACCGTCGAGTTCGCAGGACTGTACAATTCATCCGGGACTCTGTGCAATAGGATAAATGAAAATGTGTAAACTAACAAAAAAAAACGGTTGAATATTAGTTTTACAAATAGGATAAACACACATGTTCAACGTTTACGCCACTAGCCCTTTGCAAAGATATGGAAAACACAGAGACTGGAATAGAATTCAGAAAGAAAAAAATATCACAGAAGGAATGTATGTAGGCATTTATGTTGACAAAAGAGTAATAGATAGAAGCAAAGTAGAGAAAGCATGGATATAAACTACATGTTGAGATAAGTAAGTATGTGTATTTAGAGATAGGTATGAGAAGTAGGACAAGGTATGAGGTGTAGGATTAGGTATGAGAAGTAGGATTAGGTATGAGGAGTAGGATTATGTATGAGGAGTAGGATAAGGTATGAGGAGTAGGATAAGGTATGAGAAGTAGGATTAGGTATGAGGAGTAGGATTAGGTATGAGAAGTAGGATAAGGTATGAGGAGTAGGATTAGGTATGAGGAGTAGGATTAGGTATGAGAAGTAGGATTAGGTATGAGAAGTAGGATAAGGTATGAGGAGTAGGAATATGTATGAGGAGTAGGATTAGGTATGAGGAGTAGGATTAGGTATGAGGAGTAGGATTAGGTATGATAAGTAGGATTAGGTATTAGATGTTGGATTAGGTATGTGAAAGTAGGATTAGGTATGAGAAGTAGGATTAGGTATGAGAAGTAGGATTAGGTATGAGAAGTAGGATTAGGTATGAGAAGAAGGATTAGGTATGAGAAGTAGGATTAGGTATGGAAAGTAGTATTAGGTATTAGATGTTGGATTAGGTATGTGAAAGTAGGATTAGGTATGAGAAGTAGGATTAGGTATGAGAAGTAGGATTAGGTATGAGAAGTAGGATTAGGTATGAGAAGTAGGATTAGGTATGGGAAGTAGGATTAGGTATGAGATGTTGGATTAGGTATGTGAAAGTAGGATTAGGTATGGGAAGTAGGATTGGGTATGAGAAGTTGGATTAGGTATGAGAAGTAGGATTAGGTATGAGAAGTAGGATTAGGTATGAGATGTTGGATTAGGTATGAGAAGTAGGATTAGGTATGAGATGTTGGATTAGGTATGTGAAAGCAGGATTAGGTATGAGAAGTAGGATTAGGTATGAGAAAGTAGGATTAGGTATGAGATGTTGGATTAGGTATGTGAAAGTAGGATTAGGTATGAGAAGTAGGATAAGGTATGAGAATTAGGATTAGGTATGAGAATAGGATTAGGTGAGAAGTAGGATTATGTATGAGAAGTAGGATTAGGTATGAGAAGTACGATTAGGTATGAAAACTAGGATTAGGTATTATAAGTAGTATTAGGTATGAGAAGTAGGATTAGGTATCTGAGAGTAGGATTATGTATGAGAAGTAGGATTATGTAAGAGAAGTAAGATTAGGTATGAGAAGTAGGATTATGATTGAGAAGTAGGATCATGTATGGGAAGTAGGATTAGGTATGAGAAGTAGGATTAGGTATGGGAAGTAGGATTAGGTATGTGGAAGTAGGATTAGGTATGAGAAGTAGTATTAGGTATGAGAAGTAGTATTAGGTATGAGAAGTAGGATTAATTATGAGAAGTAGGATTAATTATGAGAAGTAGGATTAAGCATAAGAAGTAGGTTTAAGTATAAGAAGTAGGATTAGTAAGTCAAATTGACAACATAAAATTAATTAAAATATAAAATTGTTTTCCTGATCTGATAAGTCCGATAGTGTGTCTTCAAACTAGAGTAATGAAATAATTCCTTTGTGAGATGAAACATGTACAATAGCTCTATAAAAACCTATAAAAACGACTTTATAAAGGCATAGAGAAATTTAAGATAATTATCCTTCTGAGCTTTGTTCACAGTTAGAAGACTTTTTATGCAACGATTGCAAAGACACACATTCAGACATGCTCAAGGTGTGTATGTAGAAAGAATATTTTCCATTTTTTTATGCAGACAACATCACATAAAACCCTTCAACCATGTTGTAGTAACAATGTTGACCACTTAGAGAATACAGTCCATGCCACTGTATGACTTCATCACTGCCAATAATTTATGTGTACAGTTACGCTGTCATAGTTAGCGTTTCACTGACATCTGACCAGCTAAGGACATATCCACTAATGTGTACTTATCGAGCTGAGTACATGTATACTGAGCCCCACAGACGTGTGTCAATGATGGATCCGCTTACATGGTTTATATTTCAAGAAATATTTAGATTCCACTCACGCTACTTGTAAATGATTTATTGATGTTAAATGAGGAGGAAATGTGGAAAATGCTAGCATTTCAATCTTCTAATACGCTTCTTTTAACTACGGTTAGCTATTCGATTAGGTGGGTGTATGGGTACATATTTTCCTCTTTTTGTTAGAAATATAAGGTGATTTTTCCATATTAGTTTCGTCTATGTATTGGAAATCAATATTAATATTCTGCTAAGGATATAGCATATTCAAAGACATATGAAGAAACACCAAGTTAAAACTATTCATCTCCTGTGTTATTCTATCATTGACGTGTGATAGTGAAAGCTGGAAATCAACATAGCAAATGAACCAAATTTAAATAGTTTTGAAAACAAATGACTCCAAAAATTGTTAAACATAAAATGGAGTGATTTCGTCACAAATAACGAAATAATAAATAAAACACGCCAAGAATATTTTTTCAAATGTTATAAGAAAACAAAGATGGAAATACCTGGGACGTTCATAGACTAGATGAAATCAGACTGAATCAACAAGTTCTTTTATGGATACCTGAGGCGAAAAGAAAAAGAGGAAGACCAAATATTACCATAAAAAGCACCATACTTAAAGAAGGACAAATAATAGGTCGCACAATGAAAAACAGGGTTGAAAAGTCGTAGAGGATTGACTTCACTGTACTCGGATTCCCATGTGTATTCCGTCCCTCTCAACGAAGCGGCACACCGCCTGCCGATAGTATCACTCATAGTACGTAACTCCGTAGCTTCAAGCGATAATCAAAAGGGATCTCCGAAAAAATCCAACTTGTGTAAAGGTCCACAAGTAGATATGAGGCGGATTTGAACCCATGACCTCTTGAACACAAGGTGAACAGCTTAACCACTACGCTAGGGATCCCCCACGTCCATGCAAGAACAGGCAGCGGACGAACGGTAACACATGTGTAATCTAAACCTCTGCGATATGTGCCGCCTATGACACGAAAGGAACAAACTAACTAAGGAAAATGTGTGCTACTAGTTTGAACTAGGTGATGGAGGGTTTGTTCTAGTTCTTGGAAGTCATCGGCGCGGTTTGTCATATATGGCGGAGGCTGATCTTAATAATTTCTCCCTGTTGATGTGTAACGATTTTTATTTTACCAATTCTAATTACGCGTTGAATATTTATCTCCTATCGTTTAAGGGGCATGTGTTCAGAGTAGACTTATTAGAATAGCTCTAGGGAAATGATAAATTGTGCAGAACATCGTCTAACAGTATGATTTGAGCATAAAGGACGTCGTATAGTAAATACTGTACTGCTTTCTTCTCTTGTACGGATAGTGCTATGCAATAATGAATATCCTGGAATAATCACATTCTACGTTTACATAATTCTTAAATACATTATATCTAGGCAACAATGCGTGATTTAAAACACTTGACTTGAAGGAGCCCGAAAAAGGAGCAACGAATAGCAAAACTGTTTACCGTCCATGCATATCGTAAAAAGCGAATAAGGAGGTTATTGGGTGATGTTGTTAGCTGTCCAATCCCATGCAAGTCAAAATTCCCTAGCAGTCTGATGTGACAGGCAGAACTGCTCATATATTGCAGCAAAGCTGCGATAAACCATTGCACAGCGCATTTCTTCTCATACATCATGCGAGATTGTGTCACAGGGCGATGGGGCAATGATCGCGCTGACTGTTTGAACTCCTTAAGAGATATAACACGCGAGAGTGAGACTAATGTGGATGATGATTCCTTTTCAATGGCTAGGATTAAAGATCAGGGATTGAAATGCGGTGTTGCTAGAAGTGAACATTTTGGAGGGTGCAGAAGAATGATGGTCAACCAGCATAGGACCGGTACTGTCAGTAGAAGTGTAATGGCGGATACACTCAAGAAGAGAGCAGAACAACTCTGGACGTATCCAGTTTGCAGTGATGATGATCCGACGACTTACTAACTAACTAACAACGCATTCCGGTTTTCGGACTAAATAATGCTGCTAATCTGCAGGAATATCAGAACGAACTCATAAGAAAAAAAGATGTATTGTTTAATTTGACACATCTACATAATTACATAATTATTTGTTTTGTGAAAATCTGTTCTATCTTCACATACTCAAAGTTGCATAATTTAATTATTTTATTTGTATGCCTGCGCGCATGTCTGTGTTTGTTTTGTTTTTATATTTTAATAAGTATACAGCCAATTGTATCGGTCCCATCTACACAATTATATACAGTTGTGTACTTTAATCTATGTCATATCTACACAATTATCGAATGCTGTGTATTTTGATTTTTGCCATAAATACACACTTATAGAATTGTGAGTGCTTTAATCTTTGTCACATCTACACAATTATGTAGTTGTTGTTATATATACACAATTTCACACACAAACCTGTGATTTTTAATCTGTTGAGATTAAAGTATCGCAAAAGAACACGATTGCTAAAAGTTCATATTCTTTTAATTAACGATCGTTCTCGAACTCCTGCCATTTAACAGAACAAACTACTTCAGCATACATTTAGTTTGATTGGACCTAAGGTATGGAATATCAATCTAATGCACCACTAAGCAAACCTCTTCGCTCACAGAAATGTCATAATGAATATTCAGCACTAAAATAATCTGAATTAACAATAAACATAAAACTATATAAATCTATAATAATACCTATTCATTTGTACGGTTGTGAGAGTTGGACAATTACATAGAAATGGAGAGGAGAATATAAGGTTTTGAAAACAAATGTTATTGACGAATATTACGTATCCATTATACAGTACATAAAAGCAACATGTACATGAGAAGCAAAATAAATACTCTTTTAGGCCAGCAAGAACATATCATGTCAGTGGTGAGGCGTCGAAAACTTGTGTGGTTTGACCCGTAATGAGGCATGATTCTCTTTCCAAAAAATATCTTGCAGGGAATAGTTGAGGGTGGAAGAAAAACAGTGGGTAGGAGCAAAGTATGGATTGACAATATTAAAGACTGGACAAGATTATGATTCTCCACACACAATCAAAGAACTGATAACAGGGAGGCATAGCGAACACAAACATTTTTGTGTCGATGTTTACAGAGTTACACCCTTACACCTCTGAAGTGTTATGAGTTTATGATGCTAATAGAACAGCAAACTCCGCTTCCAAATATCCTTAGACTCTTCCTACGGCATACATGACAGGTCAATATGTTGCTATTCTTTACATTTATTTCGTTCCCTTCACACACATTCTGATATATTTGTGCTATATCTTGAAAAAGAAAATCATATTTTGAATATTAATTTTA
The DNA here is from genome assembly GCA_034231615.1 of Meghimatium bilineatum. Classification (NCBI taxonomy): domain Eukaryota; kingdom Metazoa; phylum Mollusca; class Gastropoda; order Stylommatophora; family Philomycidae; genus Meghimatium; species Meghimatium bilineatum. The sequence continues at coordinate 40,031,649 of CM067299.1, forward strand.
TTGACATCTGTGAGTAACTCTCGAACATAGCATTACTTTTACGAACGGAAACCATCATCACGACAGATACATCAATTCAGTTTGATAAAGCTCCGTGGACTAATTATCTAGAAACTGTTTTTTCCTTCTTAGGGTGTTTTTATTTTGTGACAAGGAATTCATTTTAGAATCATGTATGCTCCTTGACAGCAATGATGTGGATAAATGGGACCGTCCAGAAATATGAGTACCATATTCAGTATATGTACATTTACAGATAATGCGCAGTACGTAATCAGTTATAATATATGGATTACTAAAACTTTTACAACTGTATTAGCAACCATTAGAAACGCATCGAAAACGTGGTTTATTCTCACGCTTAAATTTGTATTTACATGGGCTATTTGTCAATCCAGAACCGAGATGATGAAGTTTGTACAGTCCCATTGGTTAGTTGATGTGATAATTCTTTCGAATTTTTCTTGCTTCACTTGAAAAATAGCAAATAAATAACTTGCACCTTTAATAAAAGTCGAATTTGATTGAAATTTGACACACATTAATGTGAGTCAAATTCATTATCCGGTATTTATCGAAATGAGGTCTCTTACCGTATTTATTTGTTCATGCCTCGATTGATGTTACAGACCAGATGGCAAGTTCCTGGCATGCTTATCAGTGGAATGGTGACTTGAGAAATTGAAAAACATTTAAATTGTGACCAATCCTCCATAGTAAGTATCCATTAACGTTTCTTGAAAGCAAAAACAATCGATGACCGTGCTAGACTTCATATAACGATACTAGCTCAAGATCGCGATATTGTACTGAGGCATCTGCGTAATTGCTTCTAAACAGTAACTCAGACACGTTACTCTAGGAGCTTTTTTAGCGCACACACTGTTCTAAGGAGAATTGAGTCCTCTGGCTGGCAGAACAGAAGGTCTAACACTGATCTCATCAATACTAGATGCTATCGGACCTACATACTTGCTTGGGCCCAACAAAATATTCATTGTCGGAGGACGAATTAAAGATCGACATTGTTCTTTGATGACAAACGACATAATTCCTCATTTGCTGATAGCAGAAATCGTGGCGTGCGTAGACACTAGAAAAAAGATACGCTGATTTGTATATAGTCTAGCATAACAGATATGGAAGAGGTAGCATAAATTAATCAAGTTTTGCGACCTATAGTTGTGTCTTTCTTCCATAATAACCTAGATGTGGAACTCTATCAGCACGACAATGATAGGCCTTATACTGCTAATTTAACCAGCAATTGCTAAACCATGCAACCTTTTCGTGTATATTATTTGCCTGCACACTTTGAACATGAACTCGATCGAACATGCTTGGGAACAGAAGTGTCGGCCTTCATGACATCAACAATGTGAATGATATCTAATGAGCAATCATTGCAGAATGAAACAACATACCCAAAAATGTTTCGAGACACTCTGGAATATCATGAGACGCCGATGCCCAGCTTGTATTGATGCTGCTGAGGGACATACTCAATATTCATGACGGCTGTGATCTGATGACAGTGAGTGATAACATTTCTGTTACACCGAAGAACGACAACTGCTTATTATCCCGTTCTGATTTATTTTATTTAATAAAAAAATAATACAGATGTGATTCAGGAAAATGTTGACACATGTGGGAACAAAAAGTTTCAGTTAATTGAAATCCAGCACGTGCAGTGATTCGTGAGAAAACATGCAGACACGTTTCTAGTGGTTACTAGTATATATGCTATCTTAGATTATGTATGGTCTAATTTATTTGTTCACTAATACAATGATATCGGTGGGAGGACATAACATAATTAATTTGAGATATGCGGATGACACTGTTCTGATTGCAAAAAGTGAGGAAGTTCTTCATGATTTAATTAATGTAGTAGTCACAGAAAGTAAAGAGAAAGTCCTCTTCCTAAATATCAAGAAAACAGAAGTAATGGTTATTTCAAAGAAAGAAAATAATACACCTTGCAAGATCATAGTGAATGATATAGTATTAAAACAGGTCCACAAATTCAAATATTTAAGTACAATGATTACAGCAGATGGAAGAAGCTCAACAGAAATCAGAAACAGAATAGGACAGGCAAAAACAACATTCAGAAAAATGGAAAATATATTGTGTAATATGACCTTGTCATTAGAGGTGAGAAAGTGAGTTCTGCAGTGCTATTTAACCCCTATACTAACATATGGGTGCGAGTCTTGGACAATAAACAAACAGGAAAGTAGGAAATTAGAGGCAACAGAGATGTGGTTCTATAGAAGAATGCTGAGAATACCATGGACTGCCAGAAAAACTAATATAGAGGTGTTGAAAGAGTCAAATGCGAAGCATTTTTCTATTGTATAAAAAGACAATCTTCTATTTTTGGCCACTTCATGAGAATGGCAGGTTTGGAGATCATAGTCACAACAGCAGGCAAAATTGAAGGCATCAGAGACGGAGGGCGACAGCGTAAGAAAATATTAGACAGTTTGACGATTTGGCACGGCAGGGAAACAACAACAATCTTGATACATAATACTGTAGACAGAGAGCTGTGGAGAGCCATGACCGCCTACGCTAGGCAGCATGGCACCTGATGATGATGCATATCATGATAAATTATCTCTAGAGTTATCAATATACATGTTCTGTGTGATACTTTTGGCGGAAGAGTTGATGTTTTCTTGAAAGGAATGCATTCAATATAAGGACAATAATTCAGTCAAGTTATCCTTTCTTACTTTTTGGCACATGATTGTCTTGTCATACATTTGATATTTCACAAATAAATATCCTCATTTCTATTGGTTTGATCTAATGATATCCTGCTGCTATTATGAAAGGCATTTTTATTCGATCTCTGTATATAGTCAGTCCATCTATAAGAGTCTTGTGTTCTCTCAGTTTATTATGTATGATTTTTTTTGGTTATTTGCTTAGCTCTATATCGTTGTGAATGATGCAGGTATGACTTTGACCACATCAACTGTCGCAAGGCGTAGGTAAATGACAAATATAGTGATAATATTCCGCAACACCCCTCAAACATAGCCGTCTACGATATAATATCAATTAGCTAATGACAAATCATGCATTTCAAAATGGCTCATTTGACTGTTTCGTTGATTTTCTTTAACACGCTGTATAATCGTATTCTATTGTCTATCTCCAGATGGAGTTGTAGATTCCACACTTACTGTTGAGCGTAGGGGTTTTGTGAAAGAGATCTAGTCTGCGTTCCAGAGTCAGGTGTGTTGCTCTGGTTGAGGTGTAGTCATGTTTACTCACGATGTTCTTGATCCTGTGTATCCATATATTCCTAAGTCTGCCGTTGGCTCTGTAACCTAACTCCATCTTGATATAACCTGTTATGTCAAGTTGATCGTTCATCCTCATAAAATCTGCAAACCATTTTATCTGCTGTTTCTCTATATACTAGATGCATAATGCAATACGTATAATATTTCGTACGTTCTCACTGCGCATTTTGTCGAGTCTGGTGACACCAATAGCATTCTTTTGACATTCATTTCGCAAGCTTCGATCTTTATTTTATGTGTAGATGTCAGATGGTAGATGTTAGATGGTAGGTGGTAGATGGTAGGTGGTAGATGGTAGATGGTAGGTGTAGATATTCATAGTGACCAATGAAAACAAGGAAATAACCAAACGATTCTTTAAGAAGGCTTGATTTTCAAGTAGCAGTAGGTCTTATATAGTAGACGATCACGCTATTACGATCATATATATATATATATATATAAGGGTTTTCTTTTCACTGGATGTTTTAAGAAATAATTTTAGAAATAGAGGATTATCAGATTACTGACATGTTGCGTTAGTAAAAGTGGCAATGCAAGAGGCTTACTGGAGGGAAAGAGTTCATGAATGTCTTTTTTAAGAATTTAGTATTTAAGTCTACGCTCAGATTTCATTAAATTAAAATCTTATGACATGTTTATTCATGGATTCAGTTTAGTTTTATCTTTATTGGTTGTGTTAGGTAAACGATGATCACACAGAACATTAAGATATTGCATGTGCTTGTAAATATGTTTTTAAGTAAAATAAGGTTTGTACTAGTTTGACACAACTATAAAATATTTTATCATTATAAATATAAATTGGTAATAATGCGGACGATGATGATGCGATTGTGCTCACAGACTGGTCTGATCGTCGCGTTGAGTAATCTATACGTGGTATTATGGCCAAGACTAACAGTATCGCCATTAGCGGGGCACATTGAACAACTATATCCATTATAAAAATGGAGGGTGAGGCTGATAATGTATATTTTTAACAGCTCTCAGAGACCCAAATTACTAAGGTAGTTATTGCGTCTTGCATTCAGTCTAAGATTATTTGGATTCAAACTGGTCGATTTGAAATGATAGCAGCAGTAGATGCTTGAACCTTTTGGGTATCATATTTACCTTCAACCCAGGACATGATGGTCATCGAGAGAAAACGGACCGACGTTTACATAGTCTTGTAAGCTACGTATGGAAGAAAGGTATATCGCTTATCATACAACGATATCAATTATGAGAAAATAGATGTGGTAACGGTTGATGTGGTTGATGAAGAGATAACCAACACTAACCATGATCCTTTCAACATCCCAGAACGTGCTGCTTGAGATATAAGAGTGTCAGAATAACTGAGTCGGTCTCTGTTCTCAATATTACAGAATGTGCTGCTTGAGATATAACTGAGTCAGAATAACTGAGTCGGTCTCTGTTCTCAATATTACAGAATGTGCTGCTTGAGATATAACTGAGTCAGAATAACTGAGTCGGTCTCTGTTCTCAATATTACAGAACGTGTTGCGTGAGATATAACTGAGTCAGAATAACTGAGTCGGTCTCTGTTCTTAACATCACATAACATGCTGCTTGAGATATAACTGAGTCAGAATAACTGAGTCGGTCTCTGTTCTTAACATCACAGAACATGCTGCTTGAGATATAACTGAGTCAGAATAACTGAGTCGGTCTCTGTTCTCAACATCACAGAACGTCTTGCGTGAGATATAACAGTGCGTCAGAATTACTGATTGGATCTCTGTTCTCAATATTCCAAACAGTCCTGCGTGAGATATAACTGCGTCAGAATAACTGAATGAATCTTTGTTCTCAGCAACACCGAAAGTATTACATTGAGGTTGTTCATGAATTACGTCAATACTTTTTGGCATTTATTGACCATCTCCCATCCTATCAAGAACGTGTCTAGATTTCAGGGACCACCCATCCTGCTTATCTATGCCAAAGAGAAGTTATACACTAACAAAAAAATGATTTTGTAGAAAAATTGGGACAAAATCGCTTTTTTCCATAATATTTAAAGAGAAATTTCAAATTCGCACAATTTAATTGGAGTGTCAGCGAATGTCAAACTTCTTCAGACACTTCCCCCCACCCCCCTCCCTTAATTGTTGAATAAGTTTTAGACAATCTCCACGAATCTGCTGGTCAGGTCATGCGGGGGTCAGAAATGAAGAAGAGGGACAATGAATATTTTCAGATAAAGATAGCCATGGGAGTGACTAGAGTTAATGGTAGAAAGTCTGCACTCTCTGGAACGATCCGAAGAACTCACACTAAACAACTGACTGTAACACAGATCTTATATAACCTTAGACAACTGACAACATGGCAAATAGATGGCTTATGAAAATAATCCCAGTGCCGTTATGTTGATTTCTAATCAGGAACCAAAATTCAAGTAAACGTTATATTGTGACAATTTTGTACATGACCTATGTTCTCATAATCTAACTATGAATCTATTTTATCGCTGAATATAGAGCTAGCTATCTATTTTATCGTTGCATATACAGCTAGCTATTTATATATTTTATCGCTGTATATACAGCTAACTTTGATTTAAGATCAAACTTCCAACCACTCTTCCGCCTCTCGCTCATTGAGGACCCAGAAATCAATACTGTAATCAGCAATAAACGATCGTCAGGATGAACGACTCTTTCCTGTTATCTCTCAGAATCAATTTTGTTCTTCTCAGAAACATTTTTTTTCTGATTGGGCTTGGGGATTAGTCTAGCACATTTGATGAATTCGATTGCTTAAACATTTATATATTTTACTGTTACTCATTACCAGAGATAAACACGTTCAAGAATTGGATTCATACATTTGAATAGTATTCTTCTGTGATATCTACATTTGTTCTTCACGCTCTAGCTAATATTATTTTCATACTCTCTTAATTCTTTCTCAATTTGTTGGCAAATGAAATTGATGGCGTCAAAGTTGTGTACTCTGTGGCTAGATGTTGTAGTTAGAACTGTTGTTTATGGTAATGGTGATTGCTCATCAAAGGATTTCGAATTTGTGAATCTTTTTGTCTAGATCAGGAGGTATGATTTTACTTTCAGCTGCAGATAAGTGTTTCTGCTCTACTTGATGAAGATGCCTTTTCAGAGCTTCTAAAACACACAACAACATTGTGTTCTGTGTGCGACTCCAAGGGAAAGTAACGTTCTATCGACGACATCTGATTTCAACAAAGTCGATGACTCAATGATATGGTTCCACAATGTATATGAATAGGTAAAGGCAATCGTGGTGACCCTGACCACATTACCCTTATCGTACTGTTTAGCATAGTGTTTTTCTTATGCATCATCCGTGACCGTCGATGTTACTTATAACACCGTTAAACAGTACCCCATTCATGATGTTTTTAATTATTCCCGTGTTTCTCGTTGGTCACTAATTATTTACTTGGGGTCGCATGCCAAAAATATCCAATACTTACGAAAGATTGTACGGAAATGGGTCTCTTAGGTAATATTTACGTTTTAGTTGAAAAATCGTTGTTGGAGAAAGTGCTATATCAACCATGAGACAAGATACTTTAATCGAGATTATAAAATATAATTGTGTAGTTCTAGTTCCATAATAGCATAATTACAGGCTTCTGTGCAAGAGAGGTTAGTTATACAGACAAATAATCCGAACTCGCGAGCACGTAGTTGTAGTTCTTCGCGCGTATGTCGTCCGTTGAAATGTCTCTGGAAAATTTACTTTAAAGTGCAAGGGATGCATAAAATTCAACAAAGCAATACAATAATGCTTGCCCTCCAAAGATACCCACCTCCCGAAGTTGATGAAATCGTTAGTGCGTTTAAGATGTATCTTGAACGCACAAACGTAAAGTATAGTTAGTTAGTTAGTCGTTGGATCATCATCACTGCAAACTAGACCATAATGTACATTATCATTACAGCAAACTTCGTTTCACATATTCTATAACTCCGTATTTAACAATTTGCTACAAACGTTTGGATGGTTGTTGCATTGCAGAGGTTGTACTGTAATTTAAAAGCATTGGCTGAATTACCAGTATGCATGGTGTGCTTGAATTATACGCATGCGTATATTATATGTATGTAAATATGATATGCACGCAGTTACTTATGTGCACTGTCTCTGCCTGTCTCTTTCGCTTTCATTCTCTCTTCTCCGTATGCCTCTATACGTCATTCATTTGCAATCCTGATATTAATATGCAGGTATTGCCGATGCCCATTTGCAATGTTGATTTAATTGGGAAATTATAGCAAATCTCGGGAAAACCTGTCTACTAGATTTGTTTTATTGGTTTTTAATTTGGCTTTTTAAAATAAATTTACATTATTTTTAGCTTTTCCTTTCGCTTCACTGATTACATTAGCCTTTTTTTGAATTCGATAAAAGGTCATCCTGTAATCGTAGTAGCAATAATGCAGAGAAATAGAAGTAAGGCAATTCCAGTGACAACGGGATTTTGGTACTTGGCAGTGGCAGATTTCGTGAACACAGATTCAGTGTTTCTGTTGATCTTTATTCACAAATCTCTTATTGATTTATTTCTTTCTGAAACGTCTGCAGAAAAGCACGGTGGTGACGGAAGAACGGAATCCGAAATATAAGAATTTACAGCTTTCTAAGAAGTTCTCATGTCTAGGCCGGACATATTCTGTTGTAGCATTATAACCAAGAATTTCTATTCTGAGGGACATCACACACCCTCAAAATCTCCTTAGTCGTCTCTTATGATGTGCGTGTCCGGTAAAAGTTATACTATTCTTAGCTTAGCATTTTGATCTAGTCAATACACGGGCGATTCAATGATTATAAGGATATTTGCCGAAGTAGCAAAGAAGATGTGTTGGAATAAATTCACCGAGGAGGTCACGGCGGACAAAGCATTACACAAGTTTTGGAAACTACATAGGTCAATGAAGCGGAGAACAGAATCGAAACCCAGTACAAGTGTGATGGACGACACAGGGCAGACATTGATATCAGATGATATGAAAGGTAGAGCTTTCTTTGATAGATATCTTCAACAAACTAATCAGGGTAACTTAGATCAGCGCACAGCAATGCTGCATATCCTGACATCCATCACGGATTTTAGGACCAAAGAAGACCAGCTTGCAGATGTTAAATAAGTGCAACTGGCTATTAAAAATGCATCCGATGGCGCTCCAGGTCCGGATGGAATCAGGTACAGCTTACTCAAGGACATTGAGGAGAATATGCTAGCTAAATTAATAGACGATTATAATACGAGTCTGAAAACAGTAGTAGTACCAGAGGAGTGGCTACATAGCTATCTTATACCGGTGCCAAAACCAGGCAAAGATTCTACGGACAATAAGGGTTATCGCATCATCACACTTCAGAATGTATACGGTAAGATTCTGGAACCAATTGTGGCTAGACGCATAACCAGGGAACTAGAGATAAAAGGCGTTCTCCCAAATAACCTAGGGGCATACAGACCTAGACGAGATACAGTCACAAATGTTGCAGTTCTTGCATATGAAGTTTATGAAGGTTTTCAGAACAAAGAAGAATCTGCAGTTGCAGCGATAGACCTGGAAGATGCATACAATAGAGTTAGCTACACCCATCTCATCGACATGCTAAGGGAAAAAGATATCCACCCCTGGATCATACGCTGGATAGCAAATGTGCTAATCTGTAGAAAAGTCGCTCTGAGGTGTGGATCCTGGACATCTGAGATCAGAACAATAGCACCTGGTCTGCCACAAGAATCTCCTCTGTCCCCAGTACTGTTTAATGTGTATACATTGAGAATTGCTCAATTGCAAACTCCCAGCAATTGTAGAGTTCTAACATACGCTGACGATATCCTACTATACAACATGGGCAGGAACAGAACAGATATCGCTGACAGTGTACAGAATGGACTAGATCAATTGTCGACATGGTGCAGAACATACAACGCTGTGATCAATCCCTCGAAAGCAAAGGTCGTCTGGTACTCCTTAAATAATAATCTGGTTAATGACACACTGCCAGCTGTTAGTTGCATGGGCTCATTCATTGAAAGAGAACATGACCTTAAATATCTTGGGATAATCTTTGATAGAAGTCTCTCATTCAACAAGCACGTCACAAATATGATTCAGAAGGCTAGAAGAGGGATCAGTGTTATCAAGGTTATGGCGACCTTCGACATGCAGCAATGGATACTTTTTCTGCTCCTGCAAGTGGTGGTGCTATCTGTAATAGATTATGGCCTCGGTCTACTAACTTTGTCACAGATACAAGTCGATAGATTGGAAAAATTATAAATGAGGCAATGAGAGCCGTACTGGGGTGTACTAGAGATACACCCATCTCTGTTATGAGATTTCTGCTTGATCTCCCCAGCATTAGAGTGCGCCATCAGGTAGCACAAGTTAAGTCGTAACTTAAAGTGACAGAATACAACCACCACCCATTACACCATCGTCTAGATGAATCAAAGGGAAAACGTATTAAGCGTGGCAGATCATTGATGGCAGAGGCTGAAGACACACTGAGAATAGTATGTGAATTGGAAGAAATAGGAAAGGGCAGTGAATGGGTGGAGGTAGACACTGAGAAGATATCACTGACTAAAGTAATAATACAACTAGATAAAGCGTGTCGAAAATGGACGGCAGTCAGGGCTCAGGATACAGTGCATGACCTCGCCCAACTACACTCGAAACCACAAGACATAATTATATACACAGATGGATCTGTTAGTAGAAACACAAATAAAAGCGGTTGGGGTTTTGTTACCTACAGAAATGGCATGAAGTTGGTTGATAAATCTTCAGCATATTCTACTGTCACATCGAGCATGAGGATGGAGATAGAGGGATCTACAGCAGCTCTTAATTGGTTGATAACTTGGAATAACTTGATAAATTTGTTGATAACACTCCTCTGGTACTTAATTGGTTGATACATCAACACACGCGGTAATACTCACAGACTCTTAAAGCATGTTGCGCAAGATAGAAAAGTTCATGCTAAGAAAAGAATGAAGGGACTTATTGAACAACTCAGTTGTCCAAAGCATTACATGGATATACTGCCCTGGTCATGCTGGGGTCAGAGGAAACGAGAGAGCCGACTTATTGGCAGGCAATGCGGCGATAGACGGCACATTGCTGAGAAGAGATAAAGCAGATTTAATAAAGGCAGTAATAAATTCATTTCAAGATGCAGATGATGTCAATGAGGTTGAGAACGTACACATACAGAGAATGTTAGAAATGGGAGTATTCAGAGGTGGGGGGAGGAAAAGTAATTTTTTTGGAAAGTCCCGAAGATCACACAATCAACACATGACCGGAACTATGAGTCTACATACACTGGGATGGCTGCTGGAGCGGAGGGCGGAGCACTTATGGGAATGTCCCGCGTGCTTTGAAGCCAGTTTTTAATCAAGAAGGATAAATCATAGAATACTATAGACACGACATTCAATTGGGACAGGCACGAACATTCAGACACTGATTTCATTTTGTAGACGTAAAAACTTGTTTGTAATCACATTTGTCTTGGCTCATGGCCGACGGTAGATTAAATTAGGCCTGTTCAACTAAACATTGGTCAATTTCCAAATACTTTTTATGGCCAGCCAACTAAAATCAGGACAAAACGTAGGATCAGCAAAATTAATTGACGCTGTTTGGGATCATTACTATTCTGAAGAATGACTTGGGTTAGCCCACGTATTTGATATGATCTAAAGTTGGAAATACATAGTTTCGGTGGCTTGTATCAAGTGAGATTGACGGTACTGTATGTTCAATCACAACAAGTGGATTGATAAAAGTTCCAAAATACTGTTTCTACATGTAATGTGATCATATATCAAGAATCAAAGACACGCAGTTATAAATATATCCGTGCCTGCTTGTAGTGCGGTTACATATAAAAAACTAAAGGCAAAAATCCAATCAATATTTCTTTCTCTGCATGCTGATTTGTTTATATACTCAGGAAAAAAAAATCAACGATTTGTTCTTGTTGCCTATTTGAGGTGTGATGTTTTCTTTAGAGATTTATTTTAGAATTAGGAGACTTCATTTTTCGGCGAAGGCTATGGTTAGAAAAGAAATAATCTATTCAGATTGGGGAAAGGGGAAATGAGTTCTATGTCAGAAAACGAGCTGGTATTGTGCTTCGGTTACCTATGTACATCTATTTTCAGATGGGGTCTATGTCAGAAGGCATTCTGGTAATTTGATTAGGTCACCCACTGTTCATCTATTTTCGAACGAGGCGCTTCGCAAGCTGGCGAACCATTTCCCCTGTAGAAAGGCCAGTTCATTGCCCACTGTACATTTGGATACTGAATCTAATGCTCTCTGTGTTAGGTAAAGGGAATGATTATCAAAGCTTTCATATTTATGAGTACCTGCTTTATGATTTCATATGCAACACCTTAAGCATGGATACTACTATGAATGAGGGACATCGGGCATCGTATTTTGACTGTTTTGTTCTCTTAATTTTTCTCTAATTTTTACTATACCAAACACCACCTATTCATAACGCGACAATCGACATTGGCCACCCTTCTTATGACCTAACATGTCAGCTATACGTGATGTAACGTACTGTGTCTATGTGTGTCGATAGTGTCAACGTCTGAGTCCACTGAATGGTAGATGAGATATTGGTTGTTTGCGGCAGGACATCACTAAACGTGATCCCTAAAATCATTAGCTAGATGTACGAACGAGCTTTGATACGTGTTTCCAGGGTGCATCACCTGGAGGTATTTTAGAATCTTGATTATATGCTAACTCTAGCAATTTGCACGAGAGCAACGTGAGGTCATGTGTACCAGTTCTTCTCTGTAGAACCATCATGTATCACGATCTTAATGACACGCATTCCAAGATAATATGTGTGTATTGTTATCATGTATAGCGATCTCATAGACACAAGTTCAAAGATATTGTTTGTGTAATATTATCGGTTTGGAGAACATAGTCACAACAGGCAGGATTGAGGGCACCAGAGACAGAGAGCGACAACGTGAGAAAATGTTAGACAGTTTGACGACCTGGCACGGCAAAGAAACAACAACGACTTTGATACATGATACCGTGGACAGAGAGCCATGACCGCCTACGCCACCCGGCATGGCACCTGATGATGATGATGAATGTTATCATTCTGAATTTAATGTTATCTAAGAGAGGGGTTCAGAGTGTCCACAACGAATACAAACGTTCTGGAAAGAATATGTCACATGATATAATGTTATTATGATTCGCGATCTCATAAACACACATTCCAAGAAATTGTTCGTTTATTGTTATCATGTATCGTAATCTACACACGCAAACTCGCGCCCGCACGCACGCACACGCACACACACACACTCACACACACAACTAAGTTCATTTTTCACTTAAAAAGGGAGTCTGCTAACACAAGTAAATTTAAGTAGGAAGCCAGAGGACAATTTTTAAAAATTCTTGAGACTAACGGGAATTGAACCAGTCCGTTCTACGGCACCAAATCGCCTAGCAACAATTACACACGCGTTTTTCAGTACTTGACTAACCGCATCTCCAAAAAAAGATGCGATTTCATCAAGCCATTCAAATCTTGCACACAAAGTCACCCGAACGGACCAATCGAGACAAGGACTATTACAACAACAACAAACATCCCGTACAGGTATTGAAATATCCTCAGTAACAACAAACACATAACATAATATCCGTATTAGTTATACAAGGGCCGATATGTCTTCTTGTAAACATGGATAACATATATAGACAATGCAATTGTGCTTCAAATAATTGTTTTTACAAGTAAATTTAAGTAGGAAGCCAGAGGACAATTTTTAAAAATTCTTGAGACTAACGGGAATTGAACCAGTCCGTTCTACGGCACCACATCGCCTAGCAACAATTGCACAATTGCCGATAGGGCCCTTGTATAACTAATACGGATATTATGTTATGTGTTTGTTGTTACTGAGGATATTTCAATACCTGTACGGGTTGTTTGTTGTTGGTGTAATAGTCCTTGTCTCGATTGGTCCGTTCGGGTGACTTTGTGTGCAAGATTTGAATGGCTTGATGAAATCGCATCTTTTTTTGGAGATGCGGTTAGTCAAGTACTGAAAAACGCGTGTGCAATTGTTGCTAGGCGATTTGGTGCCGTAGAACGGACTGGTTCAATTCCCGTTAGTCAAGAATTTCTGCTAACACACGAGATTTCAGCCGACGCATTTCTACTATCAAATTTCACACAGAAACACATATTCTCAAACGTAACACATAACGAATAAAAGAAATAACCCACAAGACCATAACGCTTAAAATTGGTGAAACTGATCCATTGTTTCCCCATTGTACGAGGCGTGTTCAAATGAAAACGGGACTTGTTACACCACGCGTGATAGAGCGCACTGATATTGATGACATTTTGCACTAGTAATGAGTATCCAATAATTTACATACGGTCACGTGTTCATCTTCCCAGCATGCATATGTGCTGCAGAAGACTGTTAACAATATGGCGGGTGTGATTCCGAACCCGTCCAAAGTGAATCAGCGTGCTGTGATCCAGTTTCTTTCATTTGAAGGATGTCAAGCAGTAGACATTCATCGGAGAATGAAGGCAGCATATGGTGACAAATGTTTGTCGAGGACTAGAGTGATGGAGTGGGTGCGTATGTTTAAAGACGGACGTGAGTTAACGGCAGATCTTGCACGGCCAGGTCAGGCGCATATTGTTGCAACAGAAGAAGCCATAGCCGTGCTTGATAAAGCAGTACTGACTGACCGTCGTCGGAGCATTCGTTCGCTTGCAGAAGAATTCCATATGTCAATTGGGACAGCCCACATGGTTGTTCGGAAGAAATTGAACTAGCAACTTTTTCTCGGACGGCATTCGACGTCTACCTAAACAGTGGGATGCTTGCCTAAATGCATACGGAGATTTTTTCTGATGAACCCAGGTGCATTCTTATTCACAAGTGGTTGCTTTGTTCAATTCCGTTGAAAATATTAAATTGCGTATGATAATTTTTAAATAAATCCACAAGTCCCGTTTTCATTTGAACACGCCTCGTATTAAGAGAGTACGGCTACACAACCTTCATGTATATCACCTGTACATAGGGCAGGATTGAAGTAAGACTTACCTGAAGGTAAGTGGGACCTTCTATTAAATGAAAATTAGTCTTCAATGGAAATATTCCCCAGTCCGTAATACACTTGCTGAAAAAAAGAAACAAATTCTTACATTAATTGGAACATTTCTAACTGGGAAACACAAAGTAGCATATTTTCTTAAATTTTTCATGTTTCTATTTCTATATTTCCGTTTCGTTATGTTTGCATGCCAAAAGCGTTGGCTATCGACAATACTACATGCCTTCCAACCAAAACCATGCGACTCCAAGTATTTAAATAACGACCAATCAAAATTCCTACAATAATCCTAAATGTAACGAACAGGATCCGAATTAATTCTATTAGAAGTCCTTTCCTGTCGATAGCCACGGGGGCCAAAGTAACCTTGTAATGGATCAAATAATTTAGGAAAACTAGTGCCATCATTATGTAGCTCCTAAAACTAATGTGCCTTAAACAGCTGTTAGATGATTACAACAACATACTAGCTTTCCATAAAGTATGTCAACGACTGGACGGGTTGAGGAAGTGATCTGAAAAAAGTTTTGACAATTATTGGCAATATGGGTGTGGGTGGAGGAAAATGCATATTAACGATATTGTTTTAGACACCAATTATAATGTTTTAATTAGAAAAAAGGTTTCTAAAAATGTTTTAAAAAATCATATAATATCGAAGGTCGAGGATATATTATGAAAGAAAAGTTATAACGCAGAAAATTGGGATTGAACCAGGTCAGTTCAAACAACACCAACTCGAATGGGAACTTATACGTTTTTCGTCTTCAACCACTTCGCTAAAATAAAAATAAAAAAAGATGAGATTTTAGCCAGGACGTGTATATTACCAAAATACTTTGAATGTGTCCTGCTCGAACGACGCAGAGACAACAACTACACACACACATGCACACAATAGCACTGCACCGGTATGAGCATTCCTCGAGAACCACATACATTATAACATCATGATGTGCCAGAAGGCCTCGGTACTACAAGGATTAATTAGATCTACCTGCAAACATGCATGCTGCATAAATATAAACACGGTTGATTCAGATGTGAGATGGGTAGTTGGACCATTGGTAAATTAATAGTATATAGAAGCACAGATGATTTATTAGTAAAGAAAATCATAATGCTGCAAACGGGATTTGGACCAGGTCTACTGATGCGGCACCTACTCGCTCGTAACGTGAGTACACGACTGCTGTCATGGGACCTACATTTATCTTTCAATGTGTATATTCCGAAGCTACTATGCATATGGACGCGTCGAACGACACACATACGGCAACAACACACACTGCATATGTGTGTACATTCCTGGAACCAAAGAAGCCAAGTTACGAGGGGAGTAGGTGTCATCTGAGCGGATCTGGTTCAAATCACGTTTGTGGCATCATGAATTTCTTTAATAATAAGTAAATTATGTGTTTTTATATGTGTTTCTTTTCTTCTTCTTTAACATTCATTCTCAAACTCCTGTTGGATTTCTCTTGTGACAGGACAATTGTCATACAAGATGTCTAGTTGAATGTAGTCCAGAGAATGAAACTCCTCATGCCAAATCTAAAGCAATCTTGTTTATGTTTATCGCCTGTGTGTTGACTGGGCCCAAAAAGGGAGTAAAGAATAGCAACACTGTTTACCTTCCAGGCATGTCTTAAAAAGCGACTAAGGAGTTGTGGGATGGAGTTGGCTATCCCATCCCATATAGGGTCAGTGAGCCAAAGCCATGATGAAGTCGGACGTGTCAGGCCGAAAGGCGCAGATATCGCAGCAATGATGTAAACCATGTCACAATACATTCCGTTCCCCGGACTACATCCAGCTAATCTGCAGGAGTTTGAGAACGAACGCAGAAGAAGAAAAAGAAGAAGTTTATGTTTATGTGTTATTCCAGTTTACAAGAAGGTGTATTTGGTCCTGTCAACAATGTCTTCCTGAGAACAAAAGGGACGTCCTTTAATTTCTAACACTTATAAATATGGCAGAAGAGGGGGGGGGTCATCCTTATCACGTTCCGTCTCCGCAACGAAGGTTGACTGCAACAGGCCTCCAACATATCCTTGTCTCCTGTTTTGGTGGTTCACTCTGCTAGACTGTAACCTGTTCATCTTGTGATGTTACTCTCCCACATGTATCTCTACCTATCTCTTGCTCGCTTCAATGACTTTATGAAGTTTTAAACACTTAATGAAGTGCCATCGTCTCCGAAACGAATGTTGGCTGCAGCAGACCTCCAATAGCCCATGTCTGTTGTCTTGGTAGTACGCTCTGTTAAACTTTATCCTGTCCATCTCATGATCGTACCCTTCCACTTGATCTTTGCCTACCTCTTGCTCGCCTCCCCTCGACTTTATCAGCCAGTAAGGTCTTCAACAAGATGTTATGTCTTTTACTATTTCCAAACTATTTTAAATGTTTGAGCTGTGTTTATTTTATTAACGTTTTCTTCATGTGACGTGTTGTTAGAATGTCGTTATTTGTTTTCTTAACTTTCCATGAGTTCTCAATGTTCTTCTATATATATATATATGTATATATATATATATATATATATATATATATATATATATATATATCCACATTTTAAAATCATCAATAACTTTGTGATATGACATCAATATTCGATAATGATATCAACAACACACAAAATATTGTGTTATTTAAAAGTTTAAATTAAATTCAGTACTAAAATTGTGTATGTCTTTTCTGATTTCACTAGACTTCCTTGTTATATTTATATTATCAAGAGATGAACCATATTACATTTGTTCCAACTAAAACCTGCCAGAAATATATTGTTTTCGCTCTCCATATTTTATCACTAAAACCTACAAAGGACTATATTGATTTATATCTCCATATGGTCTGACTAAAATCTGACTGGACTATATTGAATTCTCTCTACAAATGTTCTGTCTAAAACCTGCCAGGACTATATTGATTTCTCTCTCCACATCGCTACATATAGTAATGGTCAAGCTGCATATCGTAGTAGTTAAGCCCTTTCGATTTGTGCTCAATAATTCCCGTACTAAATTCAGCTCGTGACCTCATGTTCACAAAGTGGAATTTTTCAGAGAATCCTGATTATTATCACTTGATGCTACGATGATGCGTGCTACGATTGGTACTTTCAACAGGCGGTGTGGCACTTGAGAGAACAAAGTACATGTGAGAAAAATCGAGTACAAATATGTCAATTCTTCACGCTTTTTGAATGCAATTCTATACTTATCACGGGGTTACAGCTATGACCCGTAGAAGACCTGTTTGTTAAATTAAGATTTACCCAGTTCGTTACGTGATTGTATTATTGTTTTTCTTTCAAATGGTTACTATTTATACACTTGGAATCACCTTGGCTATTTTTGTCATGAGAGTCCAAGTATTTAAATAATAATCAACTAAACTCATGACAATAATCAAAACACACGACGAATTGAGTCCAACATACATTTTTAGCGAGCAGAACTCCTACAACCACTACGGTCTCGGTTACTGCGTGCTACGTTAGAAACCACATCCGGACATTAAAAATAAATCGTGTTGTGATTTCTCGCTTGACACCACCACTACTTCTTATAGACTCAGCTGTAAATGAGTTCCTGATGCATGAATTAGGAGAGGTAAAAACAACAAGAAAGGGAACTAAAATAAACATATTGATTGTTGCGGCTTAGTACATGAATAGTTATCTTCATTCCCGACTTAAAGTTTCTGCCATGGGGCCTACCTTTACCTTTCCATATGTTTCTAGTACGTATGTATAGTATTTATTTTATCGCAGTTACATGTAAATTGAAAGCAGAAGTATAACATGCAATAAAATCAATAAAATGTGGAAAGGCTGTAGGATCCGACAGTATAACAGACATAATAAAACACTTAATGAATTGGTGTGGATATTATCACAAAACTTTGCAATGACGTATATGAAAGTCCCCATACCTAAAGATCTAACATCAGCAATATTCATATCACTACCAAAGAAGCCCAGGGCTGTTGACTGTACAGAATATAAAACAATAGGTCTAATGAGTCATATAACTAAAATACTTCACATGATAATACATGAAATAATTAAAAACAAGATAGACACAGAGGTCGGGGAAGAACAATTCGGTATTAGGAAAAACAAATGAACCGGAGAAGCTATATTTAGTATCCGACTAGTGATAGATAAATATATAAAATTCAAAAAAAATATATATATTTGCTTCATAGACTATAGCAAGGCCGTTGACAGAGTCCAACATGAAAAATTAATCAAATGTCTTCAAGAAATAGGTATAGATGGAAAATACAACAGAATTATTAGAAATAGATATATTGGGAACAGTCTTATATAGAAGAATAAAGAGAACTTCATGAAAAGAGTAGAAAACTAACAAGGAGGTTCTAACAGCACTTCTTATGAAGAAATTATTAAGAGAAATACAGATCAACCAGATACAATATTTAGGACACATTAAAAGATATGACACCTTTTGAATACCTTACATGAGGGTAAAGTCAAAGGGAAACGAGCAAGAGATAGGTAGAGATACAAGTGGGAGAGTAACATCACAAGATGGAAAGATTAAATTATAGCAGAGTGCACCACCAAAACAAGAGACAGGGGTAGTTGGAGGTATGTTGCAGCGAACCTTCTTTGCGCAGACGCATGTGATGTTGGTGATGATGCCATGCATATATCAGTTTTATTAAATTAAATTTTCACAGTTCATACTGATGAACAGGAAACCAGGCGTAAGCGAAGAAAATGTCCGTCCCATTGCGGTTTCATTCAAGACATGTTTTACTGTATTTGAATTTAAGGAGCCTATGACTGATTGAAAATGAAATTGAATCGATTTGTGTTTAGTCAGACATGAAACAGAATGACGACATACAAAAACATACTGTTTAAAATTCAATTCAGAAAATATATAATAGAAAGCAGTTGCAGCTCTATATTCCACTGGGAAAGTAGAAGCAGTGCGGTGACATGCTAATGTTTGTTCTGGCAACTTTCTTCCAAGAAAGACATACTCTACCGGAAATTATGTCTCTGCCCGTAAAAATATCATGAACATCTCGGATTAGACCATAAATAACTTATAGGGGCCTATATCACGACTTGCAAAGACAAGTAAAGAAAGATAAACTCATATAGGAATAAATAAGTGCATGCATATCTTCTATATTATTGGATACTTTACACAAATAGCAATATACAACACTTTAGTCTAATTTATAAAGTTAATAAAAACATAGTTTAGAATATTTTTAATTCATTCATTCATTTTCCTTTTGCGCTGAAGTTAGCGCATAGGGCAAAGGTCAGATCTCTCCAATTCTGTCTGTTCAAAGCTGTTCTGTGCAGTTCTTGAACAGTATGAATATTGGTTGTTTTACTTTCTCTAAGTATTGTTCTTCTGAGTGTTTCTTTTGGTCTATCCCTTGTTCTTTTGCCTGTAGGTATCCATTCAAGAGATTGGTGGTGTATTGTTTGGTGTCTGCGCGTAGGACATGCCGATGTAGGACCAACGGCGTTTTCTGATAACATCTGTGATGAAATTTTGATGTGTCTCTTCTCTGATTTTATCATTCGATTTGTAATTAGGACAACAAAAAATTCATAAAGTTGTTTAATTGTTTTTAAATGTTTGGCTATTTGAAAATGAAAGAAATAAGCTGGGTAATTGTCAATAAAATGAAATAAACACATATACATGACTACTGAAATATTAGAAATAAATGTATAAATCTTGGTTAAAATATACATTACAAATGTGGAATGTCAAAGTTTGGTTAAAATATACGTAAAAATGTTGACTGTCAATGTTTTGTTAAAATATGTTACAAATGTAGACATTTGTAGATTATGTTATAACTATAAACTGTTTAAAGCTTGATTAAAATACAAGTTACAAATGTAGACTGTCAAAACTTGGTAAAATAAATGTTACAAATGTAGACTGTCAAAGCGTGGTTAAAATATAAGGTACAAAGGTATACTGACAAACTTAGGTAGAAATATAGGTTACACACGCTGATTATCAAAGATATTAAATACTACATTTATTGTTGTTAATACACATACATAAAAAATTGTTTCTTGTATAATATGTACTAGTAATTGAAAATTATCATTATATGCTGCATTTTAGTAGCATGTTACTTTATATAAATAACTAAATGGTCGGAGGGTGTCCGACAAAGTGGAAGGTGTCGCAGTAACCAAAGTAACAAATAGTAATGCAAAATTAGATAGACAGGTTACTATGATTACCTAACTATGAAGACATTTAGATGAAAAAGTATACAAAAAACATGCAATAAAACAATATAGGACAAGTTTCAACGTATCGGTCCGAATGGGACCTTTTTCAAGAAATTAATAAACGTTAAAACCAAACGAATCAACACAAACTTGATTACTGATTTTGGCCAGGCCATGTTTCGCTTATAGGAAACGTAACCCAGTCAATCATGTTACTTCACATGTTTTCATCATATTTTTTCTTACTTTCATATTTCCAGACATCTCAGTCCCTATTACATCTCCATGGTCCTTGATTAATTTATTTGTTCCACTCACTGTTTGTCCCAGCTTGATGCACATTTTTTATCCAAACATTGAGTTCGTGTATTTGTCCCACATAAAATTTACATTCAACCAATATGTTTACTATGTTTATTGTGTGTTTAATTTATTGTTTCTGTGAAATATGCCTCAATGATGATTAATAATGTTGTGTGTTATATCATAAATGCTGACGATGATGCCACTCCTTCGCAAGCGAAAATGATCGTGGCATGAAAAACATTAAATGCGATAGAAAAAATAAAAAAATTACTAAATAATAATTAAATTTGGTAATTAACTAATTTGGTTTGTGAGTTCGTAGATGCCCGATGAGTCCGAGTCGTGCACGGAAAGTTCTATTGATCACTGTTTCTGTGTAGGGGACAACTGGCGCTGGTTGATACATTACTAAAGTCTTCGCTGTGCTGATGGTGAGACCGAACGCATCACAGGCCACAAAAAGAGGTCCATGCTGTCTTGCATGTCTTTCAGACTGGTAGCATTTAATGCACAATCGTCGGCGAACAAGAGGTCGCGAACAATGTCTGTATTAGTTTTGGTCTTCGCCTTCAATCTACTAAGAAATTGAAAGCTCTGTCAGCTCGATAGCGAAAACAAATTCCTGCACTGTTATTCCGGAAGGCTTTATTTAACATGGCAGAGAACACCATGCTGAAGAGTGTCGGAGCCAGGACGCAATCCTACTTGTCACCGGAAAAGGGTTTGGGTGTGCCCGTCATCTTGCACACATGCTGTCATACCATCATGGAATTGGCGAACCATGTTGGTACATTTTTCGGAACATCCAAATTTGGCCATGATCTTCCATAGTCCTTCACGATTTACAGTATCGAATGCCTTAGTTAGGTCGACAAATGTGGTGGTGTAGAGACCAATGTTCTGTTTACGACACTTTTCCTGTAGTTGTCTGGCAGTGAAAATCATATAAATAGTACCTCTGCCCTGTCGGAAGCCACATTGGCTCTCTGGGAGGAGACCTGTCTCAAGATGGGTTTGCAGTCTGTTTAACAGGACTCTAGCCAGAATCTTGTCTGCTATAGAGAGCAAAGATATGCCTCGATGGTTGTCGCAAGCTAGGCGATTTCCTTTTCTCTTGTATAGATGTCTGATGGAAGCATCCTTAAAGTCTTGTGGTATCGCTTCCAGATTACACATTGCCTGGAAGAGCTCTGTAAGTTTGGCAGACATGACAGGGCCACTAACAGCGTAAACTTCGGCTGGAATGGAGTCTGTGTCTGGCGCTTTTCCTACGGAGAAATTTGAGATTGCTTTCTCAACTTCCTCAGTGCAAGGGGGATTCGATAATGAGTCATTGACTGGTATTTGCGTAATGCGCGCAATCGCTTCCTCGTTGATGATGGAGGGGCAGTTTAGTGCATTTTCAAAATATTCAGCCCAGCGTTTGAGAATTTCCTCTCTTTCAGTGATGGTATGCTTTCCATCCGCGCTTAGAAGAGACGTTCCTGAAGACTAAGGCCATAAATTGTTTTTAACGTTGAATAAAATTTCTGCATATTGTTGCTTTCAGCATAATGTTTTATTTCTTTGGCTTTGGTACTAAACCAAGAGTCTTGCATCCTCCTTAGTTCTTTTTGCGCGTTTTTCTTTGAGTTTTCGTGCAGCGTCTTTTTGCTGGTTGATGTGGGGTCGTTTAAATAAGCTTTGTACTGCTTGTGCTTGTTGTCCAGGAGAGATTTGATCGTTTTGGTCAAACCAGTCTTGATGTTTGCGAACAGAAACGCCCACTACTTCTTCTGTCCTTCTGTAGATAGTGTTACGGAGATTTTCCCAGCTTTTTTGAATGTCTATGGGATCGACTGTCAATGGTGCAATTTTGGTTTCCATTGAGCTGCGCAGAAGCTGTTTATAAAGTGGATCTTTCAGTTTTGAGATGTCGAGACGTTTTGATTGTTTGCTATTTTGAGGTCGCCGTAGATGCAATGTATGGAGACTCATTTTGGAGACTAGCAATCTGTGGTTCGTCCAGCACTCAGCGCCACACATGGATTTGGTGACTCTCACATCCTGCTTATCGCGTTGTCTCACGATGATATAATCGATTTGATGCCACTGTTTTGATCGTGGGTGCACCCATATGGTCGTATTATGGTGAGGTAGTTGAAAGACATTGTTGTAGTTGAGTAGGTTGAATGATGCGCATGTTTCGAGCAGTAGCTGTCAATTGCTATTGCATTTTCCAATGCCATGACTCCCCAGAACACCATCCCAGGACGCCCACTCCGAACCCACTAGTGCGTTGAAGTCACCAAGGATGATGAGTTTGTCGGATTTGGGAGTCTCATGTATGATTCTTTTCAGGTCATCATAGAACCGTTCTTTCTGTTCATCGTGGTTCGTCATAGCCAGGGCATATACGCTAACAAATGTTGCATGCAGCTTTTTATAAAGTGAAAATCGAACAGTCATCAGCTGGTCAATAATGCCCTTTGGAGGTCCAGCCAACTTCCTGGCAAGGATGGATTTAATTGTAAAGCCAACTCCAGCTTAGCGTTTCACTTCTTTATTTCTGCCAATCGAGAAGGAATAACCAGCGCCTTGTTCCACAAGTTCACCCTCCTCAGACAGTTGTGTCTCGCTGAGGGCAGTGATGTTAATTGTGTACCTTGCTCTTTTGCTACAAGTGCGGTACGTCTTTCTGGCTGTGCGACCTCCACACGGTCCAGTAGGGTGAGCACATTCCATGCGCTAATTGTGAGTGGACTCACCTTCGTTTTTCTTGTTCTCTTGATATTTCTACCGCTGAATAAGGATCCCCGCCAGCTGCGATATGCTGGCCTGGGTCATGGTAATGTTTAGGGTACCTTTTCTAGCCCCTTCCTCTGGCTAAGGAGGTGAGCAGTGCTTTCCTGAAATGGACTGCTCAGCCGACCAGACTGCTGCCGGACTCCAGAGGTGCCTCAATGTCTCTGGAGAACGACCACATGACCTGAGCCGCCTACGTGCAGGTTTGTGACTATGGCTGCCAGTGTATCCACATCTGCCACTCGCCCATCGCCGCAGGGCTTTTTTTTTATGATTAATGAGATGATGATGAAAGCCATGGCTTGCGCTATGAAAATTGGATTAAAGTGAGGGAGAGTTGCTCACTGTCGTCAAGCTCATTCTCTCGCCCCTACACATATGGTCTCAGTGGCAAGACGACTGTGTGTGTGTCGGGGTGCAGTAGATGACCAGGGTGCCTTACTGTCTCACCGTGCTCTTTGACGCTCTATGACGCTAGCTGAATGACGCCTTTCTGCCCTGTGGCCCATGTTAGTTGAGCTCCTTTGCGCGGTACGCCGCATCCAGACTTTACATGCTGGGCAGACAGACATGGGCCCAAACATCAGAGGCTATAGGCACAGATCCCATTTGCCGCCTTCACTGATTTAACACACCGAAGTGGTTTCAGAGGTGTGGTTGCTGTTGCATGCTGACAGCGATGATGATCCACTCGTAAAGGCTAGAGAGAAGAATAGTTGAAGGGGGTAGAGTTTGGGGTTATAGCACTTGAAGACGCCCCTGTTCTACTCAAGTGATCACTATGACCGTTAAACATGAATTGATGTTTCTGCGCCACTGCTAAAGGTTTTCCGAGTGAAGTCCTGTAGCACTGTACTCATGTGATAAGGCACATATAATACCCGTAAACATAACGGGGCTTTTTTGACGAAGTTTCCTCTCCATTTTGCTAGTGTCATGTGACGTATTCCTTCCAGAACGTTGTCTTCCCAATGAACTCTCTGAACCTCTCTCTAATTATCTCTCTCGTTATCTTTAATGTCGTCAGTCCATCGTCTTCTTGGTCTGCCCCTTCTCCTCTTCCCAGGTACTCTTCCCTCCATTATTTGTCTTTGTAAACAGTTATGTCTCTTTATATGACCTAACAGGCGTAGTTTTCTTTTTGTTATTGTGTTTAGTAACCAACACTCTGGAATATTCAGTGTGTTTATAATATCTGAGTTTCTGATTTTATACTTCCATGATATTCTAAGTATCTTCCTGTAGCATTTCAGCTCGAAGGCGTTGATCTTCTTTGCCGCTGTTTTACTTAGAGTCCATGTTTCACAGCCGTATGTTGCAACCGGAAAAATAAAAGTTCGTAACATTAGCACTTTCGTTTCTATTTTGTTGTTTTTCCATATGTTTTTCAGCCGTGTTATTTTGCCAGTGCTAAACATAATTTTAGCTGTCGGGCCTAGATTGACTGGGTGACATCGTGTACATGAGTGAACAGAGCGGTGTGTACCTGTTGACTGATGTGTGAACAGTTACATTATCCAAGGTTGCAGAATTTTTACTTCGCACATTTAAGAATACATAAAAACATAAGTTAATATTGTAATCCTTAGTGAATAGAAGTAACATCCATGACTTGGAAACACATCACACGGTATAACACATGATGGAACACATTATAACACATTTCTTTTCTGAATGGGATAGATTAAAACATTTTTTAACCATTTGGAGTCACTGAAACGACGCCGTGACTTCGCTGAGTGACCAGTCAGTGTTAGAACTAGTACTAAATATGAACTAGTACTAAATTTCACTCTTATGAAACAATAGATAGTTCTCAGAAGAAGACTGCAAACATGAACCAAAATAATACATGTATTGGAACACACCAAAAGAAAACAGATCAAGTGGATTTCACACGCTTCCAGACTACCAACAGACAGCATGTCAGAGATGGCCATGACACATAGACATGAGGGATATAATGTCCGAGGCAGACCATATAAATGATGGATTACAAAAATTAAAGCCACAGGAACAAGCTTACAAACAGCATACAGGACGATGATCTTCAGAGAACTCTTCTACCCATGACGCCGCAAGGCAAATAAGGGCCACAGCGTATACATATATATATAAATATATAGAGAGAGAGAATGTGTGTGTGTATTTATGTTGCGAAAACCACTTAGAATGTAACGATACGCATATCATTATTTGGCTGCGATAAATTTCTAGGAAATATGAATGTTCAGCATGTATATAAATAATGTAGTTGAGAGGTGCAGATTGCTTATAGGATGCCTAAGGTAGCAGAAAGTTATGAAATAAAACCGTTCAGAAAAGAATGACAATCTACTGAACGTAAGCATTTTCTAGATCAGCACTTCAGCAAAGCATGCTGCGATAATCTTTAGTTCCAATTATGTTTTACTCTGTGACTGCTCTATACCGTGACGCAGAACGCGTACATGCAACTGGTTTTTTTACCATATACAAGACATAGCTCATAAGTGTTATATATTTATATAGTTATAAAAAAACATGGACGATCCGAAAATCATTTAGTGGGCTATAGTAAGACAAATACGAAAGTAGATATTGTGTTACATAAACTAGCGGCTAATAATAAAAATATGTTATAGACAATTATACTAAAAAATAATATGTACGGAAACAGGTGATCCGATCTCATATCTTTTTCAGAACAGCTACATGATAAGAAAACATAGAATACTTAAGGAAAATAATTATTTAAGAACAAACTTAAAATGTAAGCTTTCCTTGAAAATGTCAGGTCAAGTACATGGATCCTGATGTATCACATCAGATTAGAGATCTTCACTACCTGTTAGGGGTATCACAAATTATCAATCCTTCTTCTTCTATGGTTCATGCTTTGTAGAGTTGATTATCATGTCTTTCCACAACCTTTTATTTCGTTTGCAGTAAATCATTTCCGATACCAATGTTCTCCATTGCCACAATGCTAGGTTGTCAAATATCTACTCTCTTGCTCTTCCTTCATCTCTCTTGCTATTCAACTTTCCTGTTGTTACAATGTGTTGCGTCTTTCCTATTCTCAGTATGTGTCTAAGACATGTGGAATGTATGTTTCTGATGCGAGTAATCAGCTCTATTTGTGAATTAACTTCTTTCAAGATATTGTCATTACGTTTTTATCTATCCATGGTGTTCTCAACCTTCTATAAAGCCACATATCTTCTGCTACAGTATAATCTTTCACTGTTCTGCTGAGGGTCCAAGATTCACTTCCATACATCAGAATTGGTTCTATATAACTTCTAAGATCTCTCTTTCTCACATTATCAGACAAATATATATTACATATGATTGTCGTTATCTTGAGAAATGTTGAATTTGCCAGGGAAATTATACATTTGGCTTCTTTCATACAACTTCCATCTGATGTTATTAATGCACACAAATATTTCAATATATTGACTTGTTTCAAATTGATCCCATCTACTTTGATGTTGTATTCTGGAGGACATTTATACTTTGATATTACCATTACTTCAGGTTTTCTGCTATTCAGATGATCCCTTTGTGTTGACTTTTTTGTACAATGATATTTATCATTTCTTGTAACTGTACTCATTTTCGACTATCAAAACTGTATCATCAACTTATCATGTATTGTTTATATGCTCTCCAACTGGTATTGCTATATATCTTGTATTGATCTCAGTATGATTTCATTGTATCTATATTAAATAGATCGGGAATCATATGGCAGTCATCATCATCATGTGACATATTCTTTCCAGAACGTGGCCTTCCTTATGGATTCTCTGGACACTCCGCAATTCTGGGCTAGATGACCTGCCGCAGTGAGAGACATGTTTAAGCAATTTGACATATCACTGCACTGACGTTGTCTTGTGCTCATTCTTCCCCTGTTGCCGTTAATTATGCCTTCCTCTATTAATTTTTCCATGATATTATGTCTCATTATATGGCGATAAAACACATCTTTCTTGTTAATGAGCCAACACACTTCGATGTTTAATGATCTTAATACTTCTTCATTTGTCTTTTCAGCTGTCTATGATATAGGTAGTAAAATTATTCCACTGTATCTCATTTAAAAAACAGCGAGTATCGTCGCTACTATTTTGTTTAATGTCCATGCCTCACAACCGTATATTGCCAATGAAATACCCATGGTCTTATTAGACAATGTTGCTGGTACTTGGCCAAAGATTTTTCATTTGGGCAAGTTTCAATGTTGCCATTGCATTTCTTCTCTTGATTTCTACAGCACAGTCTTCTAATTATGTTTTTGCCCAAATAGTGTTTTTTACGCCCTCCAGTTCAAAATTGTAAATTATTATCTTTGGTTGCACTTTCATTCTATCCGTTGTCATAATTGGTGTTTTCTTCATATTTTAGAACGTGTTTGGTTTGGTCTTCACTTTATTTTTTGTTGATTTTTACATTTGATTTAGATCATCTCCGTTTATTTTTAAGAGAGACTATGTTGTCAGCATATCTGTTTTCTGGGATCTGCTGGCCGCCGATGGTAAGATTTTGGAAGTTAGCATATGTCATGTCGTCT
This sequence comes from Meghimatium bilineatum, assembly GCA_034231615.1. Taxonomy (NCBI): domain Eukaryota; kingdom Metazoa; phylum Mollusca; class Gastropoda; order Stylommatophora; family Philomycidae; genus Meghimatium; species Meghimatium bilineatum. The sequence continues at coordinate 40,060,050 of CM067299.1, forward strand.
TTTACATTTATCATAATGTTTTCAGCGTAGATGTTGAACATGCATGGTGATAGTGTGCATCCTTGTCTAACTCCTAAAGTGTACATTAGACCATTCTGTTATTGTCAGTCCATGTCTACTGCAGTCTCTTGTTCGTAGGAAACAATTGCGAATAAATATGTGAAGTGTTTTGAGAATATCATGTCGACCATAACATTCCATAATTTATGATGTCGTGCAGAGTCAGAGGCTTCGATCTCGGCGATAAAACATGCGTGCAGATCTATATAGAATTACTTCCATTTATTTATGATGATTCTTATGTTGAAGATATGGTGCCTCTCCATGATCTAAAACCTGCTTGTGCTTCACAAACTTCTGTTTCTATCTCAGTTTTCAATATGCATATATAAGTGTAATTTGTGCATTAGGACAAGCAACGTTACTAAAATAAGATCTTCGTCAGAATGCAGAAGGAATAATATATTGAGTACACCTATATGTTTCTATAATCATTATTACTCAGTTCTAGAGCTCAACTTTGCAATGACATATATGTAACAGAACACATACCTAAAGATCTAACATCATCAATATTCATACCACTACCAAAGAAGCCCATGGCTTTTGACTGTACATAATATAGAACAATAACTCGAATGACTTATTTAACTAAAATACTTCTCAAGATAATACATGCAAGAATTAAGAACAAGATAGACACGGAGGTCGGTGATGAACAATATGGTTTTAGGAAAAACCAAGGAATCAGAGAAGCTATACTTAGTATTCGACTAGTGATAGTAAATATATAGAAGTCCAAAAAATTATTTATATTTGCTTCATAGAAAATTGTTTGACAGAGTCAAACATGAACAATTAATTAAATGTCTTCAAGAAATAGGCATTGATGAAAAAGACATCAGACTGATTAGAAATATATATTGGGAACAAACTGCATCAATAAAGTGTGAAACAGCTACTCCCCATACATAGAAATAAGAAGAGGGGTAAGATAATGATGCATTTTATCACCAAGCCTATTTAATATCTACACAAAGAATACCCGAACTCAAGATCAATGGGAAAATAATAAACAACCTTAGATATGCAGATGGCACTGTTCTTTAGGCGGAAAGTGAACATGAACAACAAAGACTAATAGATCACGTTAATAAATCAAGTAATGAATAGGGTATGAATATCCAAAAAACAAAAACCATGATAATCAGCAAAGACACAGAAGAACAAGAGGTAAACATGAACATACAGGAAGAGAAACTACAAGTAAAACAGTATCAATATCCTGGACACATAGTCACAAATGATGGCAGATGTGAAACAGAAGTTAAAAGGAGAATAGGAATGGCTAGACGTACCTTCAATGACATGAGGAATATATTATTATCTAAACAAATTATAAACAAGTTAAAAATGAGAATTATAAAATGCTACATCTATTATATATTAATGTATTACTCAGAAACATGGACACTCAATAAACAATTAGAAGACAAAATTGATGCCTATGAGATGTGGGTATATATAGGAATAGGTAGAAAATCATGGAAAGAGAAGAAAACAAATAAAGAGGTACCAAAAACAATTAATATGAAGAAAGAAATACTAAGAGAAATAAAGATCAGGCAAATAAAATATTTTGGACACATTAAAAGACATGACACCTTATTGAAGACCTTACTTGAGGGTAAAGTCAAAGGGAACGGGCAAGAGGTAGGCAGAGACATAAATGGGATAGTGACATCACACGATGGACATGTTATAGTCTAGCAGATTGAACCACCAAGACAAGAGACAGGGGATGTTGGAGATACGTTGCAGCCAACCTTCGTTGCGGAGACAGCACTTAATGATGATGATGAGAGCTCAATTACAATTCGAAACAAGCAAGAACTAACTACATGATTTCTGACATCACAGTAGCAGGTTGTCGAAATCAAGCACTGGAATTTCTTTTACAGCAGAGAATCATTTTCTAACTTTATCAAATTATTATAATATCATTATCAAATGCTGTGATATGATTTGTCTTCATCAGTAATGCTAAAAACATTTAGAAAACTACTGTAAAGGTAATCCAGGCAATGTGTGTTTACAACCGCCTGCTACTGTGACGTGGGCACCCTGTTGTTATTCTATGAGTTTACCAAGATGTCCGTGGATAAAATCCAGACTTGATTTTGTGGTGTGACCTAGGTCACAAGAAAGTTACCCCGACCTACATATTTGTGTGCACAGACAGCTACCAGATTGATTTTACCCATGTCGATTAAAAATGGAACTTACAGAGCGGAATTTGACATTGTGGACGGGATGAGTTGTAGAACCGTGCTCTAAAAATAGCACTTACTCAATCATTGGCGAATACAGTTAATTATATTATTTTTCTTTCTACTTTTCGTTCACTCTCTTAACAAAAATTACATTGGTCATACTTATGTCAGTCCACTTCTCTCCACTAACGACTCTTAGAAATCTTCCGTTTTCATTACGTTGTCCCATCCTTTATCTTGTCATGTATTTTTTATTGCTTTATATCTCCGAAGCTTGCGCATGCGTATCTTGTTCTCCCAACTCCGCAGTTCCATTCATCACCAGGTCAAGCACTTGATATTTTATAATGGGTTTTTTTTAAATATTGTAATATTTGATATTTTCACAAGGAATTATGTTTGATTATGTAGTATTATTTCCCTCGTATGGAATTGTGGGGCAGGATTTCGGCTGGGTAGAAAATAATGATTGTACTATCACATTTCACACATATAGTAGGAGGCAGGGCTGGTCTTAGGTCATTGCAACCTATGCAGCCGCAGTTGGCCCCGCACTTCATAGGCCCATAAATTAATATTAGAATTAATTTTATTATCCTCTTCCCTACCCAGACTGGGCCCCGCGCAATCCGTTTCGCATTGGGCCCCGCAATTGTTAGGACCTGGTAGGAGGCGACTTTAAGACTGGGGATAGGCTGGTGAAATGCAAACTGTAAAAATCTATGTTGTTACAAGAACGTACTAGTTGCCATTATCGTACTGCTTTCATAAAAGTGGTTTAGCAAATGTCGTATAGTTATTTTCTTACAAATCGCTAGTGGCGTAGTGTGATTATTTAGAATGGGAGACCGGGTGAATTTTTTGTAGGTATATCTCTCTCCCATCCCATTTTCCCCACCAGAATAACGTAGTTACAGCCCTATATAAAATATTAACAGTTAAAAAAAACATATCTTGTATAATCTTGTAATGCAAATTCAGGCCGTCTGTTCTACTTTTCTGCGAAAATATTCAGTATCCTTTAAATAAATATTGCTTCTGATAATATGGCGCTCTATAGTTTTTAAATCGCCATGGAATTCTTCTTCTTCTGCGTTCGTTATCAAACTACTGCAGATTAGCAGGATGTAGTCCGGAGAACGGAATGCGTTGTGTCATGGTTTACATCATTGCTGCGATATCTGCGCCTTTCGGCCTGACACATCAGACTTCAGCATGGCTTTGGGTCACTGACCCTATATGGGATGGGACAGTCAACTCCATCCCACAACCTCCTTAGTCGCCTTCTACGACATGCGTCGAATGTAAACAGTGTTTACATTTCAGTGTTTACAGTGTTTGCAAACAGTGTCCCCTTTCGGGCACTGGCAACACACAGGAGACCCATGGAATTCAAATATGACTGACAACTGTTTTACGTGTAATTTCTGAGATATTATTAATTACAATTAATTACACAAAATTAAACTAATAGCTTATGCAGAGATACAATACTTTAACAGATAGGGAAATTTCGTTTACAGTTATGAGAAAGAAATATACGTCATCATAAATTATTTTCTACGCTTGTGATTGGTCTGAAGCTAGCGTCTTAAAGAACAATTAAATCGTTATCAATATATCAAAGGCCAGATTTTCTGCAGCCAATAAAGTTGCAACTCTGAATTAAAACTTACACTCATGTCATATTTTGACGTCATGAACAAATAACTTTCAAAGAAAAAGAATAAATCAACGATTACCTTTCTGTAATAATTATAGTCTGTATGTCTTATTTCTTTTCGCTTTATACCCCTGTATGCATTACTGCGTCATTTCTTATTACCTTTTTGTTTTAATTCGGCGAAATCTTATTTTTATATTTTGTAATGATTATAGTAAATAACTATAACTTTGTTTGCGCTGCTTAAGTTGTTTAATCATGGGAGGGCCTCCTAGACTTTTGACTTCTATTAAAACGAGTGCTTTTGCTTTTGGTTAGAGGGAGGAAAAGTCCTACCATATATGAACATCACCCTCTCGCCGTACTCCATATCAAACAAGTTGAAAGGCACCTATAAATCAAATACGATGCGGTAGGTGATCTTAGATTTCTACGAGTCTCACCATGCACTAATTGGTTCACATAGTTCTCATTAGAATCCCCTTCAAAACCATGTGTTCTGATAAAGGGACGAGGAGGCCGACAATTAAACATTGACATTAGCGTTCAGGAATAGTCCGGTTATGATGTTTTTCCTATTTGTAAATATGGCTGAGAATGGGAACGTATGGCAGACATTTTGTGCTTATGTCTCCCAAACGACACCACTACGACCCTAAAGAATCGCGGGTTATATTATTATATTATTATTGTGTCTGGTCCTCGTGTTTATCACTGCCCATACGCATACAACTGATGTAATTGACATTATTTCAGTTTTCAAATTCTCCATTTTCCCTAAACGAATTCTCCTGTCTCGACCTGTCTGTCGTCGTCTCTTAATTTTACATATTGGCTCTTCGTGAATGCTCTTTCTGGTTGCTTCATGTTTACGGGATTGTGTTTATTACAGTGCTTGAGAGCATACGTGCATTTGCAATTTCTTAACAAATCAATGTTTATATAATCAATCATTGGGCAGTTCGTATTTTCTGTGGGAACTGTAGGTTCATGCACATTACACATGCGTGAGTGTATGAATAAAGATTATATGTAGAATGACCACGTAAATGACTACATGTGTCTGAATATAAGGTTTAGTGAAGAAATAAAGTGAATCTCATCAGGTAGCATATCATGACCTGGATGTAGCAGTCATCACAGCATTTCGAAACTTCTGTCGTTTTTGAGGTAGTCTTCCTGCTTCTGTTGAGAGTGAGAAATGAAGCCATTAGACAAAGAATCGCACCGCCCAATCTTGGAATATATTAAGAGACGACAGATCAAATGGTTTGCACACTTCAGCATATTACCATCAAACAGCATACCACAGAAAGCAATGCTACATAGATACAGTGAAGGCAGACCTAGAGGCCGACCACGAAAATGATGGAAACCGAAATATATCACATATGGGTCAAAATGGGTATCACATATTTAAAACAGTGTTCATCAGTGTTTTTAGACGATGTCCATCTCTAGTCCTGCGTGCTGATCCGAAACAACTGAACTTGTTGTGGCTGTGGCGATTTATCGGAGGCTACTTTATTATGTATAATGTATATCACCAGTGAATGAAAAGAACCATAAAAGTCCGATCTTCCAAGATATGTAACCATCTTTTGGATCAGTCAGCAGGGTTATTATGGACAATGGCTTGCTATGTGTATATTATAGGATAATACCCAGCAATGTTTGTGTTTACAGCCAACTGCCATGACGTCAACAATACCGTGACGTATCTTTATATATGTAACCCTTTTAGGATCATGCGTTTTCCCAGTGGCAACATACGGCAACATCCGTGATTCTTCTCTTATGATCTTGTCTTCTTCTCTCTATCCTTAAATGTTTCTCGTTGTCACTATGTTCCAAATCGCTCTTTTCCCTTCCGTATCATATATATATATATATATATATATATATATATATATATATATATATATATATATATATATATATACTATATATATATATATATATATATATATATATATATATATATATATATTATATATATATATATATATATATATATATATATATATAATGTTAAAAAGACACGTATCATTGTGGCCCTACTTTTATACAAATTATTCGCTTATTTGACATCATTCAAACTATCGACTCTGTCACTTGGTCATTAGCTTCTTGTGGTTACCTGAATTGTACTCACTTCATGATTTTTTTCTCTTTCGGAGGTAAAATCAAAATCTTTCCTGTACATGTCACGGCGTCTGCTATGGCACATCAGCCTTTATTTACATAGCCCATAGAAATGCCTCCCTGCGCTCCTTCACAGGAAAACATGCAGTAACGAAAGTTCTTTTATTTTTAACATATAGATGCGAGACTTGCACTTTAAACAAGACAATACCTAAGAGAATATATTCATTTAAAATGAAGAGCTGCAAAAAGAACATAGGAATGTCATGGACGGAGAAAAATAAGAAAATTAGGTTTTCGAAATTACTGAAACTAAAAGAAGTGTGGCTTCTAAATAATATCATTAGAAGGAAGTTACAGGAATTTGGACACTTAAAGCGATATGATGGTATCTAAAGGCTGATTCTAGAGGGCAAGACTTTGTCAGGTAAAAGAACAAGAGGAACACCAAGAAGACAATGGACCAGCGACATCGAAGAATGTATGCACATTTCTCTGGATAATGCAGGCTTGCTTTCCCGGAACAGAAAGGCGTTCAGAGTATCCACGACGAATATAACGTTCTGGAAAGAATATGTCCCTTGATATATATATATATATAAAACGTCGCGTTACTGTATCAAAATAATATTTTTTTTAAAATTTAAACGTTCCACTTATATTGAAGTACGATCCTCTCAATAGCAAATGTGTATCCCAATTTTCTGTCTCAGAGCTTTCAACCATAACATATAATGGAGGGTGTTGCTTGGCAAATCACATCTCTTCAGAATATTTAGGCCTATATATAGCAACATAAACTGTACATGGCTTCACACTTGTCTATTTATATAAACTAATAATTCACATCCGACACAAAATGTATTCTGGGAACAATTTTGAACTATCACATACACACTTTAGTCGTAATGTTTCCAAAAACGTTAAAGTCAAGTCATTCAAATGACATTTCATTTGGGTGGACACCACTAAGGTCGGCATCAACATTATCATACAATTGAGATAATTTATACTAGTTACGTCATTTTTAAAGTCCACGTTACGACTGAATTATGTTAGACTAGCAGAAAAAATGAAGGTTCTTAAAGAATGTGATTCTAAGAGCAGTACACGTTGTGCAGTACATATCATTGCTCTAAGAGCAGTACACGTTGTGCAGTACATATCATTGCTCTAAGAGCAGTACACGTTGTGCAGTACATATCATTGCTCTAAGAGCAGTACACGTTGTGCAGTACATATCATTGCTCTAAGAGCAGTACACGTTGTGCAGTACATATCATTGCTCTAAGAGCAGTACACGTTGTGCAGTACATATCATTGCTCTAAGAGCAGTACACGTTGTGCAGTACATATCATTGCTCTAAGAGCAGTACACGTTGTGCAGTACATATCATTTCTCTAAGAACAGTACACTTTGTGCAGTACATATCATTGTCATGCATCTGCATATATCATGCTAGCATGTACAATAAAATTCCCTGAGTAAAAAATCAGATGTTATGCTTGTTTTATGTCCAACTAATGTTTCTTTTAGCAGACTATGTTAGTTCCCATGTCTCACCATTTGAACTGGCGTGAACTTGATCGGGGATCGATAGCAGATCGTCTATACTTTACAAGAGTTGCTTGTATGTACTCATGGGCTAAAACATTAAACACTAGTTGAAGAGAAACTTTGTATAAACGATATGCTTCGTTTATTTAATTGCTTATTCGTGCATTAATTCTGTTTCGATGTTACATATTCACCCAATATACACGTCCTATATAGGCTAAGACATTACTATTCTACATTTGTTGAATTATTCGACATCAGTAATTAATTCAGTCACATTACCAGTATATCGTGGACGATCGGTTTTCGAGCCGCGAACTAACTTTAGGGAGTTGGATTTATGAGGGGACCCCCACTCCAGTTTACTACACAGTAAAAAAAAAGGTGCATTTATCTTTTATTCGTAATAAACCCCACAGGATTTCTCTTGTAGCAGAGCAATGTTCCTTATAGATCTGCATCAGGATGTACTACAGATAATGTAAATGCGTTGTGTCGTCGTTTTATGTGTATCAATGATCTGACACATCCGATTTCGACTATGGTAACTAATACTTTCATTATTATTACTACTCCCAATGAATCGTAGGCATGTGTAACTGTATCGTTACTAGACTAGAGGTAAGCAAGAACTAGATCTCGATCTACATGATGCCCCGACACCTCATAGCTATCTATCAACGGTGATCAAAACATACAAGTGTCCACAAGAAATGCTACACGGACTGAAAAATCCTTTAACATGAACTATTATGTACATAGAAAGTCGCAGCACAGAACAGAGCTACGTGGTGATGTAAAGATTTACAAGAGGTTCAACAACTTGTGAAAATAGGAGAAAAGCAGGAAATAAATAGCAGTACGTAGCTATACAGTCATAGTTATATCAGAAACCATCTACAGTGATCACCTTATGTCCTCTCTGTCGCAGGACATTTGCGGCCCTGATAGTACTTATTAGCCACCTGTCGTCGCATAATCAAGAAGACAACTCTAACATAATTTCTTAAAGTTAGTGTAAAAAATGGACATCATCACTTGTAATGGACAAACAACAGCTATCCACGATGAAATTTTTTCGGCCTTTTTGCTTCTGACTGCGTCGTTGTCTACATAGCCACAGACGCACATCCGTGTGTATCTATATATATATATACATTATATACAACTTTAAAAAAAGTTCTTTTATTTGTTCTTTTCTTTGTATTTATGTGTGCTATGTTAACATATTATATCATAGCAGAAAGCCAACAATTACATATTTACATTTATGGCGTTTTAGTCTGGTTTCGCAGTCACAAATGAATAATAGAAATCGTCTGGACTTTATATCTTGTAATTTCTATGAATCAAAGCACACAACAATAACTCATATTTGATGTTATCAAAGCAAACAACAATAACTCATATTTGATGTTATCAAAGCAAACAACAATAACTCATATTTGATGTTATCAAAGCAAACAACAGTGACTCATATTTGATGTTATCAAAGCAAACAACAATAACTCATATTTGATGTTATCAAAGCAAACAACAATAACTCATATTTGATGTTATCAAAGCAAACAACAATAACTCATATTTGATGTTATCAAAGCACACAACAATAACTCATATTTGATGTTATCAAAGCAAACAACAATAACTCATATTTGATGTTATCAAAGCCAGCTGTATTGTACTCGTTTATTAAAGTGGTGTGTAATATTGATATCAATTGATGCGACGTTCAGTACAGTTGAAAATCGTAAAATGTGTTTTGTATCTTCAGATAGTATAACTTGCATACGCGGGTTCTTCTTCGTTCGTTCTCAAACTCCTGCAGATTAGCAGGATGTAGTCCGGAGAACGGAATGCGTTGTGTCATGGTTTACAGCATTGCTGCGATATCTGCGCCTTTCAGCCTGACACATTCGACTTCAGCATGGCTTTGGGTCTCTGACCCTATATGGGATGGGACAGCCAACTCCATCCCATAACCTCCTTAGTCGCCTTTTACGACATGAGTGGAAGGTAAATAGTGTTACTATTCTTTGCTCCCCTTTCAGGCCCCGGCAACACACGGGCGATACGCGGGTTAAAACGCGTCTTTATCTTATTAAATACTATAACTGTATTATGTAGCGATAGAAAATAAAATTGCTGAACCGATTCATATGAGAAACTCTAGACTATTTGTCGTTAATACAGCAATGCAGATTTGTTCTAAGTTCATACATGAACCATTATTCAGTTGGATAGACATCATCAAAAAAGTTCTAGAACATATTTGCATGACTCTAGGTATACAAATAGTTCCCGCGAAACCTTATTTCAAAATTAGGTAGATAATTACAAGTATTATCATCTTTTGATCGTTCCAGACGATAATAATATTGCTGTGCTATGAGTTATTGTTATGAAATCATGGCGAGCATGGAAGTTTCTAGTAAGAAAAATCTAAGTCACAAGAAGTCTTTCACTGTATGTACAAGGAATAGTATGTACATTTATTCATTTCGTGGGTTATTGTATGTTTTCTCAATTGTACAGGCCATTTAGAATTAACAGCTATCAATTTCTCCTGTCTTTATACCGTTCATCCGCCGAAGACGGATGTGTTGGGCCATTGGCGCAAATAAAACGGCAACACAACGCATTTCCATTATCTGGACTACATCCAACTGGAAATCTTGTAGGATCATTGTCCTGTTACAAGAGAAATCCAGTGGGAATTTGAGAATGAACGCTGAAGAAGAAGAATACCGTTCATGATCTTTAACATTCATATAATACAGCCCATAACATTTTGTTACCATATTCTGTATCTTTGTCTTTTCTGTCTACATAAACAATGGTTGATCGAGATGGCTTTTTTCCCCCAACTTTAATTTACCATCGAGGAGAACAATTTATTTTCTTCCGTCTTCCACTCTGAGAGTGTCTACCAGCTATGAAAATCTAGCTAAGCTGAACAAGAAAAATACTTCCGCTAATTTCTGTTCTGTCAATTATAACAGCGTTAATGACATTGTCCAGTCATCTCCATATGAGGAGGGTCTGCAGGTCTTACAAGCTACCAGAGCTACCCCCATGAAACATTATATGTTTAAAAATGGTATAGTAAGACCTTTCTTCCAATACATATTACTCCAAAATGTATGAGCGCTTGAACAAAGTAAGATGTAAGATCACCAGCATCAGGTGTCGTCTCCGCAACGTAGGTTTATTCTCTCTCCCCATGACGTTCTCCATATTCTTTTATATATCTACATCTCAAAGGCATTACTTATGTCTTCTAATTGTGCGTGTATTGTCCACGTTTCTGAGCCATACATTAATATAGGATAAATGTTGCATTTTATAATTCTAATTTTTAGCATGTTTGTAATTTGTTCAGATGTTAATATTTTCCTCATGTCATTGAAAGTACTTTTAACCATTTCAAACCTCCTTTTAACTTCTGTTTCACATCTGCCATCATTTTTTATTATATTTCCGAGATATTGATAATGTTCTAGTTGTATTTTCTCTCCATGTATTTTTATGTTGAGCAACTATCTCTAAAACACGTTGCTGATTATTATGTTGTATTATTTCGATATCTAGTATATATTCTTTACTTGATTTATCCAAATGATCTATTAGTCTTTGCAGTTCCTGTTCGCTTTCAAGATGTAAGTCGGTCCTTTCAAGCTATCAAAATGTATAATATAAATAATAATACTATTAATAGTAATAATAATAATAATAATAATAATAATAATAATAATAATAACAATAATAATAACAATAATAATACAACCCCATACATCGTCGGGTTGTAGAAATGATATACTGTATGCAACAACACATACATCCATCCAAAAACTTCGGTCCTCGGTCATGAGGTTGAGTGCGTGAGAGATTTAGCCGGATGTTTCTTAGAAATGTTTAGAACTTATGCACTTTTGATTCTGGTCCGGAACTATGTTGCCAGTCAGTAAATACGACTTTTTCTCTGTTGCTGTATTGATATTTATAATGAAAGGAAATGAAGTCGTGAAACCATTTCATTATTCAATTGTCGGGTGTGTTTATATCTTGTTTGTGTTTGTTTCTTGATAAATGTCCAGTCTGGACCGCAACGTCGAAAACGTCATTGATTTTTTGTTATGTATTATTATTCTCTTACATTAGTTTGCATATTGGTTAGTTATATTTGTTACCAGTAACATTATTAAATTATTACAGTGCTGTCGTTTCTAGTGAAAATATCATCGTTCGTTAACAAACTCCAGCAGATTAGCAGAATGTTGCCAGAACAGTGGAATACACTGTGTCATAATTTACAGTGAAATTACGACTACTGTGTCATCCGACACATCCCAGGAGACATGACATCATGTCTTCTGGGTCACCCAGACTCTATATAGCATGGAGCTGCCAACTCAGCATATAACCTTCTTAGTCGCCACTTGCGGAATTCATTGAAGGTAACAGTGTCTAAATTCATTAAAACTCCGTTCGGGTCCAACAACATACAGTGACTTTATACACTAAGAAATGCTATGTGATTCTGTTATAAATATACGTAACATAATCTGAACGCAAACGTCTCGGATGTTGCTGAGGCACGTAGTACACATCGTTTATATAAGGAAAGAACCATATATATATATATACAAATTTACATATGTCGACGACTCACTTCTTTTTCTCTGACATTGTTGTATGTACAGCAAAATTGTGCTGAGGTCTGAACCTAAACAGCGTATTGCTGCAGATGCACCTTATCATTGATCACTTTGTGCCACACGAGTCAATGGAAAGTACAGGTAAAATAGGATCAGCCAAGATATATTAAATATCAATTCAGCTGCATGTGGTTAGGTAGCTCAGAAATCCAATCAATTCAGCTGCATGTAGTTGGGTAGCTCATAAAAACCCAATCAATTCAGCTGCATGTAGTTGGGTAGCTCAGAAAAACCCAATCAATTCAGCTGCATGTAGTTGGGTAGCTCAGAAACCCAATCAATTCAGCTGCATGTAGTTGAGTAGCTCAGAAAAACCCAATCAATTCAGCTGCATGTAGTTGAGTAGCTCAGAAAAACCCAATCAATTCAGCTGCATGTAGTTGGGTAGATCAGAAACCCAATCAATTCAGCTGCATGTAGTTGAGTAGCTCAGTAAAACCCAATCAATTCAGCTGCATGTAGTTGAGTAGCTCAGTAAAACCCAATCAATTCAGCTGCATGTAGTTGGGTAGATCAGAAACCCAATCAATTCAGCTGCATGTAGTTGAGTAGCTCAGTAAAACCCAATCAATTCAGCTGCATGTAGTTGAGTAGCTCAGAAAAACCCAATCAATTCAGCTGCATGTAGTTGAGTAGCTCAGTAAAACCCAATCAATTCAGCTGCATGTAGTTGAGTAGCTCAGAAAAACCCAATCAATTCAGCTGCATGTAGTTGAGTAGCTCAGAGAAACCCAATCAATTCAGCTGCATGTAGTTGAGTAGCTCAGAGAAACCCAATCAATTCAGCTGCATGTAGTTGAGTAGCTCAGAGAAACCCAATCAATTCAGCTGCATGTAGTTGGGTAGCTCAGAGAAACCCAATCAATTCAGCTGCATGTAGTTGAGTAGCTCAGAGAAACCCACTCAATTCAGCTGCATGTAGTTGAGTAGCTCAGAAAAACCCAATCAATTCAGCTGCATGTAGTTGAGTAGCTCAGAAAAACCCAATCAATTCAGCTGCATGTAGTTGGGTAGATCAGAAACCCAATCAATTCAGCTGCATGTAGTTGAGTAGCTCAGTAAAACCCAATCAATTCAGCTGCATGTAGTTGAGTAGCTCAGTAAAACCCAATCAATTCAGCTGCATGTAGTTGGGTAGATCAGAAACCCAATCAATTCAGCTGCATGTAGTTGAGTAGCTCAGTAAAACCCAATCAATTCAGCTGCATGTAGTTGAGTAGCTCAGAAAAACCCAATCAATTCAGCTGCATATAGTTGAGTAGCTCAGTAAAACCCAATCAATTCAGCTGCATGTAGTTGAGTAACTCAGAAAAACCCAATCAATTCAGCTGCATGTAGTTGAGTAGCTCAGAGAAACCCAATCAATTCAGCTGCATGTAGTTGAGTAGCTCAGAGAAACCCAATCAATTCAGCTGCATGTAGTTGAGTAGCTCAGAGAAACCCAATCAATTCAGCTGCATGTAGTTGGGTAGCTCAGAGAAACCCAATCAATTCAGCTGCATGTAGTTGAGTAGCTCAGAGAAACCCAATCAATTCAGCTGCATGTAGTTGAGTAGCTCAGAGAAACCCAATCAATTCAGCTGCATGTAGTTGAGTAGCTCAGAGAAACCCAATCAATTCAGCTGCATGTAGTTGAGTAGCTCAGAGAAACCCAATCAATTCAGCTGCATGTAGTTGAGTAGCTCAGAGAAACCCAATCAATTCAGCTGCATGTAGTTGAGTAGCTCAGAGAAACCCAATCAATTCAGCTGCATGTAGTTGAGTAGCTCAGAGAAACCCAATCAATTCAGCTGCATGTAGTTGGGTAGCTCAGAGAAACCCAATCAATTCAGCTGCATGTAGTTGAGTAGCTCAGAGAAACCCAATCAATTCAGCTGCATGTAGTTGAGTAGCTCAGAGAAACCCAATCAATTCAGCTGCATGTAGTTGAGTAGCTCAGAGAAACCCAATCAATTCAGCTGCATGTAGTTGAGTAGCTCAGAGAAACCCAATCAATTCAGCTGCATGTAGTTGAGTAGCTCAGAGAAACCCAATCAATTCAGCTGCATGTAGTTGAGTAGCTCAGAGAAACCCAATCAATTCAGCTGCATGTAGTTGGGTAGCTCAGAGAAACCCAATCAATTCAGCTGCATGTAGTTGGGTAGCTCAGAGAAACCCAATCAATCCAGCTGCATGTAGTTGGGTAGCCAGACAGATATAAAGTCAATGTTCATCCTATAGAACATAAAGAACATAATTATTGCGAAGTCAACAGAACTAATATGTTCTGGGATTATCTTATACCCATTACGCCAAAAAACACAGCCTACAGCGTATAGATTGCACTCAGGAAAAACTAATAGGTGCGTAGCCCCTTCATTAGACATGTTGAAGCATATTCGTATTGCTCCCCCCCCTCGGTTCGCTTGTTAACTCTTTGTCCCCGTAAGCCACAGTGAGGTTGTCCTCCTAGAATATTTTAGTAATTTATGGTAGTATTTGTATTTTTACAATTTCTCCATCACCATTCTATTCACATTATCAATTCTGACATCAAAACATTCAGAAATGGATAGGCAATTATATTATGTTTAGTGTGTGTGCTTATTTGCAATATTGTATTAGGTATATAAAATTTAATTAATAAAAAAACAAGAAAATATGGGGAAATAACAATATAAATTTGTACATACCCAAGCTTGTATCCCAGAAAACTGAATCATAATCCATTTATTGTGAAATAAAACACACCTACATGAATCCTGAACCATTTTGTACTGCATACAAGTACTTATATATACAGAATTACTTATAAATGTCACATTGTCTTGAAGTCAACAAATGTATACAAAGTACACATTTTTCACAAACTTTTCTAATCATTAGGCCTACATTTTAATGCCCAGGACTTATTATTTAATCCTTATATGCATAATGCAAATCATTATGCCATAGAGATAATGTTCTGAATATTCAAATTCGTATATGATACTCCTAAAATAATGTTTTTGAATATAGATAAGGGGGAAAGCAATATATATATTGCATTGGAAACGCCCCTCCTGAGCTTCATCAAAACTCAAATATAAATCAGAACTTCCATCAAAGTCAGATCGTAATAATAATTATAATTCAATATTAGGCCTACAATCATCAACTAAGGCAAGCTAATGTTGAAATTATTACCTAATGTATTTTAGAACATTTCCAAAGCCTAGCTAAATTAAAAACATAAAAGATGTCTAGATTTCATTACTTCAAATGTAAGTAGCAATAAGTTACACAAAATGAAAATGTAAACACACTTGTTTATATGAAATTAGAGCTCAAATTTAACAAAATGTCTCCGACTTTCACCACGCTTCCCAAGGTAGACCTATTGTTGATCGGAAGTACCCCAATTAATGACTGTTCGTTTGATTTTACGGTCGTCGTAATGTTTATAATTCATAATAGTAAATTCATATAAAAATGTCGATTTGAGCGACTTTTGGCATATCGGCTCTTCTAAATGTAGATATTAGCGTTCTGTTATGACTTACAGCTTGAATGCGATACCTGCACCAATCAGCATAACACATACGAAGGAATAGATTCAGGAGCACGTGGTTGGGAGCTGGTCTAGGAGGAGGTATAGCACATCTCGCATAATCAATCTCTCATCATTGTTGACAGGTATTCTATGTTAAGAGACATGTCATCTCTCACGATCAAGCTCTCAACATTGGTTGACAGTCAGTGTGTGTAGAGAGACATGACATCTCTCATAATCAAGCTCTCAACATTGGTTGATAGGTAGTGTATGTAGTGAGACATGGCATCTCTCACGATGAAGCTCTCAACATTGGTTGACAGGTAGTGTATGTAGGGAGACATGTCATCTCTCACAATGAAGCTCTCAACATTGGTTGACAGTCAGTGTATGTAGAGAGACAGCACACCTCGCAAAATCAAGCTCTCAACATTGGTTGACAAGTAGAGTATGTAGAGAGACATGACATCTCTCAACATTGGTTGACAGTCAGTGTATGTAGAGAGACAGCACACCTCGCACAATCAAGCTCTCAACATTGGTTGACAAGTAGAGTATGTAGAGAGACATGACATATCTCATGATCAAGCTCTCAACATTGGTTGACAGGTAGTGTATGTAGGGAGACATGTCATCTCTCACAATGAAGCTCTCAACATTGGTTGACAGTCAGTGTATCTAGAGAGACAGCACACCTCGCACAATCAAGCTCTCAACATTGGTTGACAAGTAGAGTATGTAGAGAGACATGACATATCTCATGATCAAGCTCTCAACATTGGTTGACAGGTAGTGTATGTAGGGAGACATGTCATCTCTCACAATGAAGCTCTCAACATTGGTTGACAGTCAGTGTATATAGAGAGACAGCACACCTCGCACAATCAAGATATCTCAATGAACGCAGAAAGCTATTGTAGAATGCTAAATAGACGTATTTCGCAAAGGTTAGCTTATGCTAATAGAATAGTGGAGGATTTACCGAGTCGTATCGATTATTGTATCCGTCTTGAGAACACATGTCATTCTGTATCTGACCATATAGGAGTATCTTTGATAGACAGTGCCCGGCTATACATACTACATGACATGCACAATAATCCCTTTGGGACTTCATTATAACTCGAATGACACAAGTCTTGTATAACAAGATGTTATCCGATTCTATGACTGCTAACATGTTTGCATTCTAATTGTGATAACAATTCCTAAAGTGGATGTAGCCGTGACCTTCGAAATAGTAACATATGTGTGTCGTCACTACTTTAGGCCACTCCGAATATGCCCATGCTTATCATTGATCATTTATGTATACTTTATTTCGCCAGTTAATAACAATCACATAAATATTCGGATTCACCTTACGAGTGACGTAACGTGTTAAAAATCCGTCCAGTTACACTACTTACAATAAAGATCAGGATGTATGTATCATTTGAAGGACAAATGCTAAAAAACTGCTGAACTCCAACTCTGGCCTACAGCCTGTGGTATTCCTGACAGATGCAAGGTCAGTGCTTCAAGCTCTCCAGTCTGGGAAACTAACAGACTTAAAAAAACTACTTAGCGAATTGTCTTACCAGTATAGGGTAACCATGCAGTGGATACCCTCTCACTGTGGAATACCAGGAAATGAAAAAGCAGACCAACTGGCTAAGGAAGGTGCTGCCGAAGACCAACAAGATATACCAATCACCTACCATCAGAAAAAAACAGATGATAAAGTCAATAAGAAAGCCACAAACACCAACACAAGATGACTATCACATTATGAACAGATCAGAACAAGTTATAACTCTACGTCTCAGAACAGGACACAACGGACTCCGCAGTCACATGTATACAAAGTTCAAGATTGGCAACACGGCCATGTGTACATGTGGACAGGCAGCACAGAGTGCCAAACATATACTTCAAGAGTGTTCTGAGCATGAAACGCTGAGGCAGACATATTGGCCAGAGGAAACACCACTGGAATCAAAGCTCTATGGGACACTGTATGAACTACAAAAGACAGTGAGTTTTATTAAGGAGACAGAATTACAGATATAGACATGTTTCAAGTGAACGAAAGAAGAAGAAGAAGGACAAACAACGAATTATCAACAAAGCGATGTCCATAATCTCCTGCGATAAATGCGTAGTAGATGACGATGTTGCTATTCGTGTGTGTCGTGATAGAACTTAATGTATAATCGTAGGTCATGCCGTTATGTGTTTGCGTGTCTGTTTCTCATTAAGCGGCCACCGAATGAAGACGATAAAAATTGGCTTCTCTCATCGAAAGTCAAGAGGTCGTTCCTTTACAAAGAGGAAGTGAAGAAATATTTGAAAGTGATCTATATCTGTATCAATGTGCCGTAAATACAAGATCGTATCATACACGAATGATAAGCTCGAATGTCATATGTGCATATTCAATCTGAAAAAAAGATAAACACTTGTATGCAATATGTACATATTCAGTCAGATAAAATGATACACTTGTATGTAATATGTGCATATTAAGTCAGATAAAATGATACACTTGTATGTAATATGTGCATATTAAGTCAGATAAAATGATACACTTGTATGTAATATGTGCATATTCAGTCAGATAAAATGATACACTTGTATGTAATGTGTGCATATTAAGTCAGATAAAATGATACGCATATTAAGTCAGATAAAATGATACGCATAATAAGTCAGATAAAATGATACATTCGTATTTGATATGTGCATATTAAGACATATAAAATGATGCGCATGATAAGTCAGATAAAATGATACGTTCGTATGTAATATGTGCATATTAAGTTAGATAAATGACGCGCATATTAAGTCAGATAAAATGGCACGCATATTAAGTCTGATAAAATGATACGCATATAAAGTCAGATAAAATGACACGCATATTAAGTCAGATATAATGACACGCATATTAAGTCAGATAAAATGATACGTTCGTATGTAATATGTGCATATGAAGTCAGATAAAATGACACGCATATTAAGTCAGATAAAATGATACGCATATAAAGTCAGATAAAATGACACGCATATTAAGTCAGATATAATGACACGCATATTAAGTCAGATAAAATGATACGTTCGTATGTAATATGTGCATTTTAATTCAGATTTTTAAAAACATGGAAAGTGTACTTATCAATAAGCGATGACTCATTATAATATTTTCTCGGCAAATTATTTAATCGACAAAATAAATATTCAAGAATTCCCCCCCCCCCCCAAAAAAGAAACATAAAAAAGAAACAAAATATCATAAATAAGTAATGCTATCAGAGAACGGTTCTCAGTGCATTGTTAATAAGAGTGGAAAGTGCATCAACGATCTGCTTTTCACGCATTGCAAACAGTAAAAAGAATGTGCATCGCGTAACTGTTTCCGATGCACCGCATGGAGTAGAGCTTGTAAGGAATAAATGTTAACATTAAACTACGACTAAGAACTTCTTGAGCATGGAGAAGTGATCACAATACAATGTCGCTGACAGTGTAATAATCACGAGCCTAATATTCACATTACTGTATCGGACGAGTTCGTTGGGATAAAAAAATGATTCCTCCTTTATTAATGTTTTACATTCTACAAGCCCATAAAACCTAATTTGTTTTAAACCGTCGTTCGCACACATTTGAGAGGTTTTATTTAACCGATTTCTAATAGAGAACCCGCTTCAACAACGTAAAGCATGATTCTGTAAGAGCAATCGTTTCTTACAGAAGCCCAAGATTTCAATTTAAAATCAAGGATTCTATTGATGTAGAGAATTATAAATGACGAACATTGAAGCAGTATTCAACAATTTCTCAAACATTTACTTACCTGACTGGTATTGATTATTGTGTATGAAAATCAGTTTCCATCAACACCGATTCTTCAATTAAACACATAACTGAAACATATGTCTTTCAACAATTTTGTAAATAGAAGTCGGATAAACTACAAATTCATAGATTGGATATAGTAGAAGTTGTCAAAGGTAAAACACGTAAAGAGTTAATGATGGGGAAGACGAGTTTATTGTTTTTATTTCCAGGAGATTAAATTATGGACAATCAACAATAACAGAAATACGCATTCAATGTATCTCTCTCAAACAATTGAATTAACTCTGTCCAGCAGATATGCTTATATTCTGACCCCATAGCTGCACTCAGAAGAAATATACAACAATGATATATGTAGACATGAATGATTGCTCACAACAGAAATGGTTGCAAGTTATCACAGAATTAAGATAATTATTGTAAAAATAATGGAAATTTGTGGAAAAATTATTGCATAAAATGTAAACTATAGGGATAAACCGATATGGAGGTTAAATTTACTATAGAAAAGGCAAGCAAACGTTGGAATACTCCCTGATGAATAATTAGAAATAGAGAACCACATGAACGTTTAAAAAAAACCTTCAACATTAACCTTACATCTGCACTATCTTGTCTCATAAACATATATAACAGCGCATTGGTCAATCAGAATGCATAAGACTATGAACTGATGTCTATATTTCAACTGAGGTCATATATTTTGGAAGCTCTGTAATAGATAACACAACTAATGATAATCACATACAAAAACTATTAAAGACAAATAGAAAAAGAAAGAAAGGAGAGAAAGATTGGGAGATGTCTAACAAAATTGCTCTGAATTTTGACAGTCAATACATTTTAATACAGTACCAGAGAGCATTGCATCTCTGCTACCGCGCAGCATTTGTAGAAAGTGAAAGCCATAGATTCTAGAGGTAGCATGTAGAACAAAATGTGATGTATATTCTAATGAAACGGATAAGACAATAGACGATCACAAGTCACTTCTGGTCGTCAGGATAATTATAATGATGTTCATATAACTTCCAAGAATAGCAAGTGGCCGTTTACTTTTGTTCTTAATGTCAGTATAAATAATCAAACTGTCAGAATATCCGACAAGGTGGAGAGTGCCGCAATAACAAAACTGTTAGAGAAATTAGAGGATCGCACGTTTTCTTCACATTATGTCAAGGATCCGACTGTGTCACACAACACTACAGTTAACAAATGTTGATAAACTATCACTCGACATTATGTCCAGGATCCGACTGTGTCACACAACACTACAGTTAACAGTGGTTGTAAAACTATCAAACAACTTGCCAACAGTAACCAGCTCTCCGAGAGTATTCTTGAACTTCGAATTTCTAAGAATAACCTTGGCGGCTCCCCTACACCGTATTTACAAATTAAGGTACATAAACCGATCATCCCAGGTAGAACCATTGTCTCCACCTGTGCTTGTCCAACTGATCTTATATCTCAAATCTCGAAAGTGTCTACCAACGTCTTGTCGTGTCTCTTCCATCTTATCTTAAGTATACTAAAGAAGCTTTATCTGGCGTAGTGGTTAAGCTGTTCTCCTTATGTTCAAGTGGTCACGGTTTCGAATGCGTTTCGTGTCGTCTTGTTTATAAGGTGGATTTTATTCGGAGATCCTTGTTGATTTTCACTTGAAGCTACGGAGTTACGTGCTATTAGTGGTACTCTCGGCAGGCGGCGTGCCGCTTCGTTGAGAGTGACGTAGTACATATGGCAAACCGAGTACAGTGAAGTAAATCTTCTACGGCTTTTAAACCCTTGTTTAAAACCTTTTATTACATTATTCCAGATCTTCTACACGCCTATCACATATTCATAATTGGTGATGCATATAATTTCTCTCTAGACATATATTCCTCATAACAATGAACTTTCTGCCTTACAATTATTTCTAAACACAAATCCTACTATTATTACATCTATTATTATTTAACTTACTAAATTAGTCAGTCTTTAAATTTAACTTAAATTTTTTTCAGTTCACTGGTCACTTTTTAAATTAAATTAGCGGTGTAACAATGAATACTCAAATGGGAACCAGTAAAATTGTTTATTTATAGGTCATATTAGACATCATATCTTTCCTGCTCTATACGGCCCCGTGCCTACAATTTTCTGCCGCTATTGATGACAATTTTGGAGTTACTGACCGTTATGTATACGACCTTACCCATTTCATTAATTTTGTTAGATATTTCTATCCTTCTACTACATTTACCTCTAGTATTTCCTCTACCTCTGTTGACTTCATCAACACGTTGTTTTTATAGGATATATATCCCTTACCACACCAGTACATTAAAATCCCAGTGTTTCTCATAGTTTTATTCTTCATACATAATCGAATCATTGTTCTTGCTGTCATTCTTTTCCGTTGTCTCATATACTACGTCTTCGTTCTCTTGGTCATGTTTACACCATTTAGATTTCTTCCGCCGTCGCTTGTACCTTCAAGATGGCATGTCCTCAGATTGCAACGTGTTCTACCTATTTTCCGTTCGGCTGCACGTAAAACGTACTTATAATATACATCTGACCGCCTTAAACTAGCTCTTACTTTCCATTCTCATAGTACCCAAGTACTTCGTATCCTCCTACGTCATTTCTCTTTCCTGAAACTAGACCAGACCCCATGTATAGATATGTATTTCCTCTCACTATGTGCCGCTTTCCAGACAGACATATTAGTAATCTCTTGGTTCATTCCAGTGCACACATCTGATGGTCACCCTGGAAATGATTCGTTTTACTATTTACTAGTTATATTAGTTAACCGCGCAAGTTATGCATTATCAATTATCATTCTGTATGCCAGGCTGAAGAGTTTTGCTTCATTTCCCCCTAATCTGATGTATCTCTGAACTTCTGTCTCCGTAATGGTAGGATGAACTTCTATTTCAGTAATCGTATAGTAAACCTCTATATCCGTATTAGTAGGGTGAACCTTCATCTCCCTAATGGCAAGGTGAACATTTATCTCAGTAGTAGCAGGGTTAACCTCTACCTCCGTAACTGTAGGGTGAACTTCGTTCTCGGTAGTGGTAAGATGAACTTATATTTCCGCAATATTAAGATAACCATATCTCTTCGTAATGGTAGGGTGAACGTCTATCTGGCTAGTGGTAAGATGAATATTTATCGCTGTAATGGTTAGATAAACCTCTCATCCCATATTGTAACAGTCACATGCTCTGCAATAAAAACTGTAAGCTAACGATCCTGGTTAATTGTCGTTGTTCCCACATTACAGTTAGGCATATCACTTCATCATCATTAAGTGCCGTCTCCGCAACGAAGGTTGGCTGCAACGTATCTCCAACATCTCCTGTCTCTTGTCTTGGTGGTGCACTCTGCTAGACTGTAACCTGTCCATCGTGTAATGTTACTCTCCCACTTGTATCTCTGCCTACCTCTTGCTCGCTTCCCTTTGACTTTACCCTCAGGTAAGGTCTTCAATAGGGTGTCATGTCTTTTAATGTGTCCAAAGTATTTTATTTGCCTGATCTTTATTTCTCTTAGTAGTTCTTTCATCATATTAAGTGTCTTTAGCACCTCTTTATTTGTTTTCTTCTCTTTCTATGATATTCTCCCTATTCTTATATATACCCACATCTCAAAGGCATCAATTTTGTCTTCTAATTGTTTATTTAGTGTCCATGTTTCTGAGCCATACATTAATATGGAATAGATGTAGCATTTTATAATTCTCATTTTTAACTTGTTTGTAATTTGTTTAGATATTAATAATTTCCTCATGCCATTGAAGGTACTTTTAGCCATTCCTATTCTCCTTTTAACTTCTGTTTCACATCTGCCATCATTTGTGACTATGTGTCCAAGATATTGATACTGTTTTACTTGTTGTGGTTTCTCTCCCTGTATGTTTATGTTTATCTCCTGTTCTTCTGTGTCTTTGCTGATTATCATGGTTTTTGTTTTTTGAATGTTTATATCCAGTCCATATTCATTACTTGATTTATTGACTTGATCTATTAGTCTTTGTAGTTCATGTTCACTTTCTGCTAAAAGAACAGTGTCATCTGCATATCTAATGTTGTTTATTATCACTTAACCACACACTAATACACGAAAAGCACATATACTTACACACAAAATACACTCATATATATATATATATTACAGTGTGTAAAAACAATCATTACGATGAAATATAACGTATATAAAACAGCCACAAATAGACAACCAAGAAGGAAGACACACAGATAGATATGCACTGAAAGATGATTGCCGATAGGCAGGTAGGCAGACAGACAGACAGAGAGATAGAGATATATTTGAGTACATAATGCTTAACTGCATTAAGTTTGTGAACAAATTTTCGTTTATGTGCATGCGCGTTAGAAGACAGGCTGGACGGGATAATGAATGCTTAACATATCAGGTTTACGATATTTGAGAACATTAAGGGATTTTCAGAACCACGCACACACGCTAGATCTGTACACTGCTCGATGAGAATATTTCCCAGATTTATTACTCGAAACTTCAAAATTAATGAAGATAAGTGACATTTCTCTCTTTCTCTCATATAATTGGTCTTCATATGGTGTACCGCTGCTAGGCTTATATAAGAACAGTCATCACCGGATTTGAAATAGTTAAGCCGAGTCCCGCCAGGTCAACTATCGTGTGCCAGCACATAATGCACACACGTGTATTTGGTTGCTTACATATATTCACGTCAGATACTTCAGTTCTTCACAATTGCAGGTACATCCATTTCATTTGTTAACCGGTAATCCATCTCATGTGTTAGTGTGAGACTGTTTATATATATATATATATATTTATATATATGTTCAACTCCGATTTAAAACAGAATTAAAATATAAAAAATAAAATTGTTAGCGTATCATATTCAGGACGTAGACATCAAGTCAGCATTTTTTGGCTGTAGTGATTTTATAGGCAATATAAACATGTCCAGTAGTGTGCTACTGCTTTCTGATCAGTCCGGATGCTCAATTGCCTGTGGTGGGGATTGAACTCGGTACCTTCGACAGAGAGCCCGACTCCGATTAGAAATGTTTTTTTGTGTGCACAAAACCTGTAGAAACTTTGCGACATTGGTATATTGTAAGTAAAAAAAAACCACACACATAAACATACACACACACACACACTCACACAAACACACACACATGCACGCACGCACGCAAGCACACACACACACACACATATGTATATATATTTACACACACACACATATATATATACTAGCAACTATTATAAATAAAAAGAATGTTTTCCCATGAGCCACTGCGTGTGTTGAATTTAAATTAACTGACACTATATTTTCATATTTATGAACCTTTTTTGTGCTGAATCAAATCTACTGTATTTAAAAAAAATGATGTAATTAATAACCAGATAGTAAGCAAATGTCTACTTATTTCTTACATGATTTCCTACATGAAGATACATGTGTGTTTGTTTTTCATTCGCTCCATTGTAACCGTCACGGATATCCGTGCGATTTCCGCCGGAAGCGTGATTACGTTGTGCCACCGGTATGCGCCTTGTAGGCCTAGCACATCCGATTTTGGCATGAAGATACATGATTTCTTCCCTCACTCATCAATTCATGGTTTTTTTTAAATATATCGTGTTCCCATCACCAGCATCAATACAAACTTGGCGTGGGTGTTTCGTGCAAATCCAGAATGACTCAAAACATGTTTTGGACACGGTGTTCCATTTTGCAAAGAAAGCTCGAGATAATTCACATTGTTTATGTCATGCTGCCGGACCTTCTGTTCATTTCATCTCAGACGCGTTCAATCAGGTTTATGTCAGGAACGTTTGCATGCATGATAACCTAAAAGGTTGTTGGGCTTAGAAACTCCTGGTTACATTAACTTTGTGAAACCTAGCTTTGTCGTGATGAAAGATTATCATATCTTCGTGATTGTGAAAGTAAGGCTCACCAAATAGTCACAGTACTTCATTAACGTAGACATCCGAGATTACGTTAACTATGAAAACATGAAGAGGTGAACGGCGTTCATGAGAAAATCTACCCCAAACATGTACGCTTCCACCTCCACATATACTATGATGGACTATATACACATTTGCATATCTTTCTCCGGGGCGACGCCAGACTTGTATTTATCTTATCAGTAAATCAGATATTAATGAAACCGGTTTTCTGCAGAGAACACCGCCGATCTCCATTGATCGGTGAATATTTGGTTGCGCTCTAGCAAATCTGTTAGCCTGTTGACATCTAGTAAGGATATGAACAAGGCTAGGACTTTTGATTTGCAAGCAGATGAGTGAAGCACAATGTGTGCGCTACATCTCCCAGTACCACATTTATGGGCTGCCGTCTAAGTTGCTGATTGGATGCGCTATCGCAGATGAATCAGTAGTCCTCCTCTTCTTCAGCGTTCATTCTCAAACTCCCGCTGGATCTCCATTGTAGCAGGACCATTGTGTTACTAGGATGTAGCAGGATGTAGTTCAGAGAATGGAAATGAATTGTGTCGTCGTTTTATTTACGCCAATGGCCCGACCCATCCGTCTTCGGCGGGACATCAGTAAAAAATATTACAATTTTGAGCTATTATGGTATACGAGGTTGACCAGTTTGGTCTGCTCATCGGTGGTACATGTCGCAATAAATGGTTGGTGCAGCCTTATTATAGTGAACTTGTCACAATTGAAATTTACAATTTCTTTGTTCGTCATTTCACCAATAAGCATATTAGCAGCTTTACATTGTTCATGTATCATTAGTCGAGGCATTAGAAATAGTAGCACACCTTCCTTCATAAAACCAGATACAACATTTTACTAGGATTCGATTTAATAATGTGTGTGTCGTCTTTTAACCTGTTTCGACTTTTAAATTGTTATAATTTATTAATTTACTCTTTTTCACGTGAAACACGTAACATGCTACAGACACAGGACACCACCAAAACAATGAGACTGCACAAATCACTACTATCGGACATATTCAGGGTTGAAAAGTCTAGAACATAAATGAGCATTTTAAGCGTGAAATCACATGCCATTTTTCGATGTTATTAAAATATATATAATCTTCTCATAGTTTATTTCGTATGTCGTTGGTTGTTATACATTTGTACTATTATGTGATGCGCTGTCAAACCAATTCTGATACCAATGTTCTCCCATGTCGCAATGTAGACTGTCCAGCATCTTCTTGCTTGGCCTTCCCTCATCAACTGTTGTTCTTGAAATTGTTTGCTGTCACAATGTGATTCACCTGTCTTCTACTCATCTTTTTCCAACAAACACTTGAATGACTTAAATATTTATATCTTTACCTCGTACATACACTATAACTATTGGAGAAAACGGAGTTCAGTTTCGCATTCAACAAGTCAAATATACTCATAATCATTTTTTATTCAAGGCACCAACATGTCTTTTGATTTGTGTAATATATGTACGAGTATAAATCACGCAGTCTGCTTAGTTGTGTAGTGAAGAATGGATAGTTAGCTGCATCGCAAACTAGACTTGTAGTATAAAAGCCAATATTATTAAATGCACTAATGTATTTAATGTATTTAATGTATATAATGAAATTTGTGAAGGATAAAACTTGAACAATCATTGAATCCATGTACATGGATGTCTGAAAAGATACCTCAGGTTGTATTCATGTACATGGATGTCTGAAAAGATACCTCAGGTTGTATTCATGTACATGGATGTCTGAAAAGATACCTCAGGTTGTATTCATGTATATGGATGTCTGAAAAAGATACCTTAGGTAGTATTCATGTACATGGATTGCTGAAAAAGATACCTTAGGTACTATTCATGTACATGGGTGTCTGAAAAAGATATCTCAGGTAGTATTCATGTACCTGGATGCCTGAAAAGATACCTCAGGTAGTATTCATGTACATGAATGTCTGAAAAGATACTTCAGGTAGTATCCATGTCTACTTTAGCGAGATAACATATGCAATACATCGTAATGATGTCGACAGTAGCAATTTGTTGACGTCTTTAATTGAAATAATAAAGAGATTTAAACTCAAGATCACAGAAATATCACATTCAATGCATCAACACATACAGTCCTATAGCAATTTATATCTTCAGCGATGCGGGTATAGGAAGAACAATTCTGACCGGTCTAGTGATTGAAGTTGCATGTCCATTACTTTCTTTGAGCTTCTTCCATCTTCGACTTTTCCCTGTAATATTGTTTATAATAAGGAACAATGACTGCATATACATGTTCAAACCATTCAAGGTTTAATCGTTTCACTATTGAAAGTAATGAATCCTCTGTACCTTTTCGCGTATCTGTTTTTAATTCTTACGTGCACATTTCTCTTATACTCTCGTATTTTTTAGATTTACAGAATTCGTGTGCAACATTTGTATTCAGATGAAAAGACGAATAACAGCAGAATCCACTGCACAATATCTTCGGACAGCAAAAGCAAAAATAAAATAATATAGACATGTTACCATGAAGTACAAAGAATAGTATTCAGTTCGTTCATGTATGTTGACTACACATCTTTACTTCAGCTCAATGCTGTAAACTGTGAACTCAGTTATTGACAATCGAAGACGATACTCTTCTCATGATGTAGTTCATTCTCCAGCAACCCTAGTAACCAAATATTTCTGAATATTGTTTCGAAAACGTAGGTGATGTTTTATACACAAGTGTAATTATTTTATATATTGTCTTTTTTTCAGCATTTGCCATTTTTGAGCATTGTATGAGTGAATGACGATCGTTTTTCGAACTATGACACGTGCGGTCGCTTGATATGCAGTAATAATGGGGTTTCTGATAACGTAATTCCAACAATACATCTTCTTTGTCTTCCTCTGCCTCTTAGTATTTCAATTCTCAGTAATTATAATCGTGTTGTTGGTTCACCCTTTGGTTTTCATCTGGATAAATGTGTGTTACAAGATTGGTGTAAATTGATAATATGCGTAGTTGGCTTTTTGAATTCATGTCTCTTTGTTCATTCTTCATTAGTCTGTAACAATGCTTCAACAATATTTTAATGCCTTCATTTATTTCAGTTATTTGATAATTCATCTTTATGTTAATTTTATTGGCTTCTCTGCGTATAGACACTGTTTCTGTTTTTGTTTTTCTATATTAACATTCATGGTGTGATTGAAGCAGCTTTCGATGAGTAGGGTTGTGTAATTTTTCAGCTCGTCACTCGAACTGCAAAGTATAAACTATCATCAATAAAGAGTAGTACTGTTAAGTCATTTGAATGGTAACCGTCCTTTAGTGTTTTGACTCTTTCGGTAATATTGTGCATACAAATAATAAACACTAGTGGTGATAAGAAACATCCGTTTAACTCCTAATGTTACTGAAAACCCCTGTGTAAGCCCTCATTAACATCAAGTGCAGTATTTTTCATGCGGGTTGGCTGCAACTGTCCTCCAACATTTATGTCTCTTGATTTGGTTGTGCATTCTGCTAGACTGTGACCAGTTCATTTCGTGATGGACATATTGTGTACCACTTACATGCCTGCCTATCTCTTTCTCACCAACCTCGACTCTATCCACAAGTAGTTCTTCAAAAATATCTCATAACGTGTAATATGTCCAAATTACTTTGTTTGATCTTTATTTACTTTAACAGTTCTTTTTCATTCGAAATGTCATATATGAGAACCTCATTTTCGTTTTCTTCTCTTTCCATAAATTTCGCCCTATTCTTCTATATATCAACAACTCAACGCCATCACTTCCATCATTTTGTTGTTTGTTCATTGTAAGTCATGTAGTTGTTTTAACTGCATTTTGCACTATCATTTAATATGGTTCTTATACGGTCTAGTAATGGTCATGGTATTCCTTAATTTTCAAGAATACTTCAGAGAAGGTTATTATTTACTCGGTCGAAAGTTTTATTTTGATTTATGAAAACATTATTCATTAGATTTTATATTATACTGTATTTTCACTCATTAGTCGCAAATAAAATATTGCATCTGTACACAGTCTTTATTTTCTAAATCTGAACTGTTCTGGACTAATTACTGGAACTAGACATGTTTTATCGGTTTTTCCATATTCTTAGTGAACATTTTACTGACTTCACAAAGTAGGGAGATACCATCTGTATGTACTAAAATCTTGCTTGCTTATTTGTTTTCTTCCATATTCGAAATTTGATGGCTCTTTGCCAATCTTTTGGGACTGCTCTTTCTTTCCACGCTTTTCTGAATAAATAACTAACCAGTATTTCACAAGCCTCTTCACTTGCCTTATGTTGCTTAGGTTGTCACTTTTACGCTCATTTATTCTTTGGATTGTTTTTGATAACTTCTCTGACTTCTTGGTTCAGAATGTCCGTATATTTTTCGTTTGCTTATCTGGTATTGTGCCAGCATATGTTGATTTATGTTTTAAAAAAAATATATATTCGAGGAATTATATTCTTCTTATATTCTGGTCTTTGCTGACGTCTGTCTGTCTCGAATCATCTTTCTGCCTACAAGTAATATTATACAATGTGTTATTTTTATTAGTATTATAAATAACAATATTAAGAAATAATTTATGTGGTTAGTAATGAGAGTAAGCACTACCATGTTACCCGACTGATCTGAGTTTGCAACACAAGATATGCAATGCATTTAAAATAAAAAAACATATTCGATGCGTACTAGGGTTCGCAATACCAGATCTTTTTACCAAAACCGATATTTTCGATATTAAGTTTCAGAGTACCGGGATTGATATATTTTCGATATATAAAAGAGAAGCTTTCATCCAGCTTAGAGGTGATGATCTATCATTGAAATAAAAACGTTCAGAAAACAATCACATGTTATTGTTTAACAGGTTTTTAACAATTACACAAATATCTAACTTCAGACTTTAATCACACGAACAAAAATAATATTCTTAGCTTTTTAATTTAAATAGTTCTATTAATCAAATATTGTCATAATTTGTGTTTTTCTTAAACTTTGGTCCAATTTAAACAATGAGATCGTCATAATAACATCGTGTCTAATGTTTCGTCGCAAAATTTTTAGAGCAAATGGTTACAAAAGTAACTTGATGACCAGAACACCCACTCAGACTTCACGTTTACTTTTATCTTGTTCAAAGTCCCCCATTTCTTTCTTTCAATCTAGAGGGTAAATAAATTAATATAATAATAAATGTCAA
Source organism: Meghimatium bilineatum (assembly GCA_034231615.1). NCBI lineage: Eukaryota > Metazoa > Mollusca > Gastropoda > Stylommatophora > Philomycidae > Meghimatium > Meghimatium bilineatum. The sequence goes on from CM067299.1 coordinate 40,090,972, forward strand.
TTAACAAAAATATATTTAGTTTATTCATTTAAAAATAATTGTTTCGACGGGTACAACTTTTAAAAAAGATAAAAATTTTAATGTAACGATTGCTAGGTACGATACTGAAACACTGCGACATTCAGCTTGGAACATAATAGCTCGAGTATTACTATATCTCCAAAAGAATTATGAAGTGAATTATTAATATTGTTTATCAAAAAATATAATGGAAGGACAAAATCAGAAACTCAGATATAAACACATTGAAGATTCCAGAGTGTTGGTTACTAAACACAATAACAAAAAGAAAGCTACACCTGTGTGATCATATAAAGAGACACACCTGTTTAGAAAGACAAATAATGGAGGGAAGAGTACCAGGGAAGAGGAGAAATAACAGACCAAGAAGACGATGGAGTGACGACATTAAAGATAACATGAATAGAAAATCGCTAGAAAATGCAAGCCACATACGCCCAAGACAGAGAGATGTTCAGAGAGTTCATTGGGAAGACAACGTTCTGGAAGGAATACGCCACATGACATTGCCACAGAGATGTGGTTCTATAGAAGAATGCTGAGACTATCATGGACTGTCAGAAAAACTAATTTAGAGGTGTTGAAAGAGTCCAATGTGAAACGGACCTTAATCATCAATATAAGAAAGAAAGAATCATCATTTTTTGGCAACTTCGTGAGACAGGGAGGTTAGGAGAACATAGTTACAACATGCAAAATTGAAGACAACAGAGACAGAGTGCGACAACGTGAGAAAATATTAGTTTGATAACCTGATACGACAGGGAAACAACAACGATCTTTATAAATAATACTGTGGACAGAGAGCTGTGGAGAGCCATAACCGCCTACGCCAACCGGCATGGCACCTGATGATGATGATGATGACTTCGAAGAATCTTGGTAACTGGGATGTGTTTATGTCAACGTAACTCAAACATCTTTATGAAGCAATGGATATGGAACTTATTTAATTTTTAATTGTCTGTCATCGCTAAATGCTTGTCATTAATAATAGTCCAATCAATTATTGATAAGTTGATCTCCCCTTATTGTGGTCCTGATAGAAAAGCAAAGATGCAATAATTCTATCCAGCAATGCAAGTCGTAGGACGCGACAAAGAAGGGTTCGGAATGAACGTGTCTGCCCCATCCCATGGGTATGAGCCAAAAGATATGCTTAGGCTGAATATGTCTGGCCGACGGGTCGGTTATTGCATCTTATCTGTAAACCAAGATATAACACATTCCATTATTTAAAACATTACTTCTAACCAGCAGGTGACCGACCGCAGAAAAGGAAGATAAACTAGTACTCTGTCGACTGAGCTAACACCGCCATCTGTATATAAAATATAAATGGTGGCGAGAGATCATTGTTTACCTTCGTTATATCGAGAAAAAAAACTTGTGTAGCATTCAATAACAGACAGGTAGAAGGCCGAGAATCTATGTTTACAGTTGTTCATCGTCCGGGCTATATATAGCTGGACAAGGCTGTGTAGATCTAACTTTGTTGATATTACTGACAGTGTCTGTATCAATTATATCAAGCAGATCCCTCAGGTTGCACATTTCTGAGTTCCCATATTCCATCTTTGTTTTGAAATAACACTGTACATTCATAATACAAGTGTATTTATATATTATTTTATGTGTGTTATTTATACTATTAATATTTTATTTACATGTTTGAAGCTATTCTTTAATGTTCGAATGATAACATATGCACTTATATGGTTTCATATACACTTATTAATATTATACATACACATAAAATGTTCGTGTGTTAAAGATGAGAGGATGTCACTACTTCGCGGTTTTTCACTTATCGCGGCCGGTTCTGGTCCCTATTAACCGTGATAACTGAGGGGTGACTGTATACTCATAACATACTGCTAGGTTAGGCCCCTATGCTTTAGTTATTTCATCCTTATGATAAAAGCCCAGGCAAAACCCAACTTTTTAATCTCCTGCAGATACAGTGGAAGGTTATGTTTGCTGATATTGTGTATATTTACTAAAACTCACTTCTTATCGTGTCCATGAGGTACTCAACATTGACCAAAATTAATAATTTGTTGACTTCTATTTCAGTACTTGGTTACTTATATCAAGTACTCGTGTTAACTGTGTAATATTGTTTATGTGAGCGCTCAGATGTTGATATTTCTAGTTTTTTCTCTCATTTTTCCTACTGTATACGAATAGTTATCACATTTCCATTAAAATCAGCCTTTTGTTGAAGTGAATCCTTCATTAAGGTTATGTATGAATAAGTATATATTGCACTGTAATGTATGAGTGTCTTGTACCATGTACTGTATGAGTGTCAAGTACCATGTACTGTATGATTGTCTTGTACCATGTACTGTATGATTGTCTTGTACCATGTACTGTATGATTGTCTTATACCATGTAATATATGAGTGTCTTATACCATGTACTGTATGAATGTCTTGTACCAAGTTCTGTATGATTAAGTAGATCTTACTATGTGCTTTATGAGTCAGTAGGTATTACTATGGTCTGCATGAGTAAGTAGTATTTAACCATGTTCTGCATGAGTAAGTAGTATTTAACCATATTCTGCATAAGTAGTATCTAACCATGTTCTGCATAAGTAAGTAGTATTTAACCATGTTTTGCTTGAGTAAGTAGTATTTAACCATGTTTTGCTTGAGTAAGTAGTATTTAACCATGTTCTGCATGAGTAAGTAGTATTTAACCATGTTCTGCATGAGTAAGCATTCGTTACCATCTTCTGTGTAATTATCTCTTACCATATTCTTGAATTGTGTTCTCTTCAATCGCTTGTTTACTTGATGTATGCATCAATACACATAACATTTTAAATAACATTCTTCTTTGTGATTGAAGAATATATATTTAATACATTGATATTATTGTTGAAGTTTTAAAGCGCTGCTGCTGCATCCAATTGTATATGCAATTTACTGTGAACTATCGGCTTTTGAACTTTGTGATGTCAACACCTCTACCACCGCCTCGGCGTAACATCATATCATCATTATCTTAACCAGGTATCATATCTTTGATCATTTAAAAAGACCAGAACAATCACGTATAAGCTGGGAAGCAATCAATGAACGATTAAGAACATCACGCTTCCAGACAAAACACTTTTAATTCACTATCATACAGTGCTATGCCCCAACAAACGAAGATGATGACAAAAACACAGACATATTTTATGAACAGTCGAATACAACTATTAATAGAACACCCAAACTAAATAGAACACCCAAACTAAATAGAACACCCAAACTAAATAGAACACCCAAACTAAATAGAACACCCAAACTAAATAGAACACCCAAACTAAACACCATTGAACACCCAAACTAAACACCATTGAACACCTAAACTAAATAGAACACCAAAACTAAACACCATTGAAAATAAATGTCTTAGACGACTACTGAACATCCATTGGTCGGACTTTAAATCGAAAAGTCCTCAGGCAACATTAAAACAAGAATATGTATCCATCTATATTAGAAGGAGTCTCTGGAATTACATCGGACACGAACTGTGAATGGATACCAATAGATTCCTCTGTCAAGCTTTGATGTGGTCACCATGGGGCAAGAGAAAACGATGAAGACCAAGAGAGACCTTACGTAGAGCTATTACAAGAGAGCGCTTCACCATCGGTATCAGATACAATGACCTAAGACAAATTGCAATAAATGCGAGGCATGGAAATATATGACATCCGTCTTTGGTCCTAGAGCAGATTTTCCCAACCTGGGTTCCAGGCCCCACAGGGTGCAATTTTGTTGTTCAGGGAGCAATTTGAAAGTTGTAATTATTCTTCATTTAAGAAATAATTAAATTTGATAACATTAAAAAATGCATATATATATATATATATATATATATATTACATGGAGGGAGGCTTCAGAATGTTGGAAAGACTTAGGTGGGGCATGGTACAAAAAAAAGGTTAGGAAACTCTGCTCTAGAAGAATAACTAACTATATCTTTGACATGATGTATTAGTCATCACCAGGGCCGGATTTACGTATCAACTAAACAAATTATAGCTTAGGGGCTCCATATCTGTGGGGGCCCGCAAAAAAAAATATATTTAGCACTAATATTGGACTTATAAAGGGGCTCCATATCTCAAATAACTTAGTGCCTTATCAAGTCTAAATACGGCGCTGTTCATCACAATCTGTCGAAGCTCCTGCCGATCTTAAGCAAATTGTCCTGCATGGTTGAGTTTTTCATGTTATCTTGAATATTTTACATCCGTTTTCTTCGCGACCTATCTCTAAAATCGTATATTTTTCATAAAAATTAAAATATATGCACATACCATTAGAACGACAACAGAAACCAGCGAAACGTAGTAATTTATGCCAGTGGAAGGAGAATATTTTAAAAATAATTAGTAAGTCAGACCTCATTAGCAAATTAGCTGAGATAAAAACACGAAAATGCAAGTGGGAATTTCTTAACTCTGAGGCTACTGAAATGCTTGGTTCTAAAAAATAAATCAGACATATCTTAACTCTGAAACCACTCCAGAGAGACCTTAACTCTAACAAATAAATCAGGCATACCTTAACTGTGAAACCACTAGGCGAAGAACTAAACTTTAAAATACTCAAGTAAGACATACTCACCAGTTTCACAAAAGATTTTGAATACAAACAGCAAACCTAATGTTGAAATAAAGTAACATGTACCTTTCAAGAAATGTATACTTCAAATAGTATAAATATTTATACCACGTCATTATCCCCGAACTATCACGCCTTCCATGGTGGAGTGCTAGCGGAGCATTAAAATAGTCTCAACAACATCTTTTTAAGCTCCTCTCTTTCTGAGAAAATGTATATTTTTTTCAAAAACAGTGTTTTGAACATTTTGCACAAATACACATGTGCAATGACTGAAATGTATATTTATTCAAATAAACGCTGTTAGCAGTAAGGGATGCTACTCTACCAGTGCATATGTAGGAAATATTTGTACAGTACTTCCCCTTGCTATTCTCATCCATCAATCATGAAATGCGTCGCCTATCGCTCGTCAAGGGCAACAAAAAAAATGTATTCTCATAGAACAGTCTTTCTCAAACTCGTTTTGCCATCGCTACATTTGTAAATGTTTTGTGAATAAAAGCCCCACCGCCCTCCTCAGCCAGGTCCGTAGATGCATATTCGTTAAAATGCAGAGGTGAACTTTTTTTGTTACAATTTATGTATGGGATGTTTGTGACATTTTTTTCCGAAATGGACACTTTGTCTCGTTGGCTTGATAACCTCATTGATAATTGAAAACACATTTTCACACATCAAGCACTATGCCAATCATTGTTAACCAGGAAAAGCAATGAACCCATTTTTAAAGTACTCTGAAGAAAAAAAGTAGAACATGGTACTGATGACACTTATGTTTACATGAAACTGATGACACTTATGTTTACAGGATACTGATGACACTTATGTTTACATGATACTGATGACACTTCTGTTTACATGATACTGATGACATTTCTGTTTACATGATACTGATGACAATTTTGTTTACATGATACTGATGACACTTATGTTTACATGAAACTGATGACACTTCTAGTTACATGATACTGATGACACTTATGCTTACATGATACTGATGACACTTTTTTTACATGATACTGATGACACTTATGTTTACATGATACTGATGACACTTATGTTTACATGATACTTATGACACTTCTGTTTACATGATACTGACGACACTTCTGTTTGAGGAGTTTCTTCTTTCATTGTTGAGGATAGAAATTATATAAACAACAGTATGATATGTGAAAACTCCTTGCTAGTCTCACTAAATTGTACTGAAATACAATTTTTTTCCAAGATAAGAAATATTTAATAGATAAACAATGTGCAAGATTAATATATGCTAGAAAGAGAAACAATAGATAAACAACAAGCAATTAAATCTTGAATAATTTCTCCTGTTGAATGCTGCAATGAGTTTATAATGTGTAGAATCAGGTTTCACTGCTTCTGTAAGTTAACTTTGTATGATGTTTTTGAACAGATTTCGTTAGATCATTTTAATACAGTTGAAATACTTTAATTTTTCAACAGAATCATGTTAGTGGTTTAAAAAATACTATTTGGACCAGCCTTCAGATAGAGTTCAATGAACATCAAAATACTTTCTTCTCGTGTTATTGTAAATAAAAGTTAGTATTACGCCATTGACCCAACACATCCAACTAATAACGTAATAACTATTCTCGGCTTAATAACTAATAGGTAACTACTAGGTGCAATGCTTTAATTATTTCTACTATTGTTATCATTTTTATTATTTAACAGTGACCGTCTCTAACAATATCGTTAATAATACTCAATCATTGACACAAACATACAAACAAACAAACAAATAAGCACACAATCCGGAATGACATCCGCACAAGCCCTGATATTAAAGTTACATGCACAACACGTATGATCCAAATTCTGCCGGATGTTATCCGGAATGGTTTTTTTTTACCTTGAAATCTAGCCCATTCACGAATACAGATTTTGTCTTAGCAATCGATATTGTAAAGTTATAGTGGCGAGCAGTGTGTCGTATCTGTTATTCCTAGCAGCAACTTGTTAAGAATGAGAGAATGTGCGGGTTGTGTCTGTTATTCCAAGCTCAAACATGTCAGCACAGAAATAAAATGTGCGGGTTGTATCGGTTATTCCAAGCTCAAATATTTCAGCACAGAAAGAAAATGTGCGGGTTGTGTCTGTTATTCCAAGTTCAAATATGTGAGCACGGAGAGAAAATGTGCAGGTTGTGTCTGTTATTCCAAACTCAAATATGTGAGCACGGAGAGAAAATGTGCAGGTTGTGTCTGTTATTCCAAACTCAAATATGTGAGCACGGAGAGAAAAAGTGCAGGTTGTGTCTGTTATTCCAAACTCAAATATGTGAACACTGAGAGAAAAAGTGCAGGTTGTGTCTGTTATTCCAAACTCAAATATGTGAGAACGGAGAGAAAATGTGCGGGTTTTGTATATTATTTATATATCCAGTATGTTAACACTGCGATAAAAGATATGGGCTGCGTCTAGTAATAATAGCACAAAGATGTTAGACCAACTAATAGTCAAGCAAAATGAATTAAACAGGTTACTAAAACACTTATCTTGCCTATTAATAAAAATATATTTTTAAAAAGTATATATTAAAAAAAAACATACAATAAAACTAAACAAGACAATTCTCTACGTATCGGCTCAAATTGAACCTTTTTCAAGAGACAAACAACAGAAAACAACAAAATAAAAAACAAAATAGATGACTAGATTTCATCAAAATAAAAAGCTAAAATAAAAAGACCAACTAAAAAGCTACAGTTGTAACTTTTATTCCTAGCACCAATGTTATAACATTAGAACAGCGAGGAGAGCTACGGTTGTTTCAGTTACTTCTAGTTAGCACTACTATGTTTGCACAACAACAAAATATGAGGGTTATCTCTATTATTCCATGCACCAATATATTAGCATAGTTACTAAGATGCATCAACAGCTTAGTTTAATTATGTGCTTGAATCTGCATCATCATTATCATCAGGTGCCATGCCGGGTGGCGTAGGCGGTCATGGCTCTTCACAGCTCTCTGTCCACAGTATTGTGTATCAAGGTCGTTGTTGTTTCCTTACCGTGCTAGGCTGTCAAACTGTCTAATATTTTCTCACGTTGTCGCCCTCTGTCTCTGTTGCCTTTAATTTTGCCCGTTGTGACTATGTTCTCTAAACCTGCCTGTCTCATGAAGTGGCCAAAAAAATGAATATTGCCTTTTTACTTATACTGTTGATTAAGGTCCGTTTCGCATTTGAATCTTTCAACACTTCTGCATTAGTTTTTCTGGCAGTCCATGGTTTGATCTACATAAATTGCATTAAATATAACTGATTTATACTTTCATACAATAGAGTGGGTCCTCAAGCAGTTTCATATACAGAAGACTTCTCTTGGCGGCATGCAACGTGTTGAGAAGAAACATCCTAATCAAATGGGGTTGTTGTTGTTATTGTTATGGTGTTAATAACCAATTGTCGTTGATTTGATCGACTCGTGGCATCACTATATCATTCGTAAAACTGTTCAAGCCTTTTTAAGTTGTCTTATCGATACGTATATTAAATTATTTAGATGTCTGTTATTAGAAGGCTAATAAGCTGTCTTGCCAGTATAGGGAAAACTTGCAGTGGATACACTGTGGAATACCAGGACATTTAAAAAAAACCATTCCAACTGGCTAAATGAAGGTGCTTCCAAATACCAACCACATGTACCAATCACCTACCATCAGAAATAAAACATAGATGATCAAGTCAATAGGAAGGCGACAAACACCACAACAAGATGACTATCACATTATGAACATATCAGAACAAGTTGTAATTCTACGCCTCAGAACTGGACACAACCGATTCAGCAGTCACACGTACATAAAATTCAAGATTGACAACACGGCCACTATGTACATGTGGACAGGCTTTACAGAGTACCAAACATATACTTTAAAAGTGTTCTGAGTAAGAAACGCTGAGGTAGACATATTGGCCAGAGGAAACAACACTGGAATCAAAGCTCTATTGGCCACTGTATGAACTACAAAAAAAAACAGTGAGTTTTATGAATGAGGCATAATTACAGATATAGACGTGTTTAAGTGAACGAAAGAAAAAGAGGGGTAAAATACATAAATATGTATGGGCGACGTCGGCATCCACAGGAGGTTATGTCTGACTATACATGAGTGATATTTACTAGGTGTTTACTCTTGCATGCTTGTTGGTCCCATGGTCTATTTTTGCTACCGTCACCTTTTGCATTAGGACTTAGATTTTGTATCTTTTCGTGTGATTTATTTAATTCTTAGCGAGTAGACCACTGCTGAGGCACAAAGATGTATGTAAATCCTCTATAAAAAGTCGTCAGTGGGACAACCAGATCCTGGACTTCTTGCTTATTTACGTCTAGTGCCTTCTTTCCAGAGAAGTCCTCGGAAATGATTATGGAAATTTCGGGAAAAACATATCACCGCTGTCGTTATATATGTTTTGTCTCGGTTGTTTAATTATGTCTCTTGTCGGATGATCTCCATATTTGACGAAGAGATACATGACAGCGGACATTGCACATTTGTTCTTTGGTGATAGACTTTTAGATAGAAATACAATATATATTGCATCACTGCAGATGGATCAATAAATCTGACAGAAGAATGATGAACTAGTTGGTCCAGAAATGTATGTTGCGATCCAAGAAAGATGTGATTATCTTGTTGGTCGAGAAATGTATGTTGCGATCCAAGAAAGATGTGATTATCTTGTTGGTCGTGAAATGTATGTTGCGATCCAAGAAAGATGTGATTATCTTTGGATACTGCCGCTTTGAAAAAGCTGCCTTCGTGGGCTTAACATGCATCCATAACTCCCGCTAACAGAACCAAGCCTTTAGGTAGTAAACCTCGTGCACATGCTGGCGTGGGACCTCATTTTTAACTACGGAGGACCAGTGCTAGAAAGGCTACCGAATATCAAAGACTGCCTTTTAAAGGCCAAACAACCTACGAAACAGTAATCACGTGTAAAACAGGTAATGACGTCCTACTGAATGATGACTAAAACAGTACACACTATCACTAACGGATGTAAATATGGTACATATAACAAAACAAAACACAGAATATAATCTACAGATGACAATACACAGGACAAAGTCGACGTTTCGGACCAATAGGCCTTTTTCAAGATACGGACATAACATACAAACATAAAAAAAACCACAAGTAAAAATGAATGCGTATCCGAGTGAAATGTGGTGCTAAGAGCATGCACAACACGTATGATCCGAATTCTGCCAGATGTTATGCGGAATGGGTTTTTTTCCTTGAAATCTAGCCCATTCATCTTAGCACCACATTTCACTCGGATACGCATTCATTTTTACTTGTGGTTTTTTTATGTTTGTATGTTATGTCCGTATCTTGAAAAAGGCCTATTGGTCCGAAACGTCGACTTTGTCCTGTGTATTGTCATCTGTAGATTATATTCTGTGTTTTGTTTTGTTATATGTACCATATTTACATCCGTTAGTGATAGTGTGTACTGTTTTAGTCATCATTCAGTAGGACTTCATTACCTGTTTTACACGTGAGTATTATTTTCCATTATGTTCTACTAGCAGTACCACCTTCTATAGAAACAGTAATCGCAGAGCATACCCCCCCCCCCCCACTACTTCCTGTCCACAGTCATACGAATTTTCCAACCGTAAAAGTTGTAATTGTTGTGGTTGTCTCCCTCACCACGAAACGGTTGTACATGTACTAGCGTTAGATTTATTGTAAATACTATACATTACCCTGCCCACCCCCCCTTCCAGTGTCCTAAAATCATCCAGTAGTATCTTGCAGTTGTACTAACTTTCTGCAAGTAACGTAAGTGACATAATTTCTTAGACCGTTCAAAAAATTGAAAACAGTGCGTAAACAAACATAAACTACCAATGAACATGTGCATTGAATCGTGTTTAGTTCATATTACATAGGTTATAGTAACGAAATATGGTATATTTTTGGCTATGTTTTGTTATTATAGAACCGAAACGACTTCAGAACCATCATCTATAAATCATTGTTAAATCTGCCATACGAATAGGAAAACCCAGGGCGACAATTTCACTTCCCGGAAACACACTGTTAGTACAGGGTGAAGTCGTTTGAACAGGAAATATAATGATGAAAATGGAGGACGAATGAGAAATACGAAGACAGACAGTCTGTATAAGGTTGTACATGAAATTTCATAGTGTCTTGTCCATCATCAGTGGGATTAGACAATTGACTGTTTTTGGTATGGGTAATGAATATTTTGAAGATAAACACAGATGTAATGTCGATTGCAAAAACAGATAGAACCACCACTATTCTCATCGATGACCAACAACATAAACTAGTGAAATAATTCACCTATCATTGAAGCATCATATCATAAAAATACGGGAAATAATACCAAACAAATCCAACATATATGCAAATTTCAACTATTTTCTATATATATTAAATTATAATATCTATAAAAACTATTTTAAAAAAATAATATGTGAACATAAATACCTAAACTGCAGTATATAAAACGATCAGCATAACATCAATATGCTACCATATGTCAAACGTGGACATTTAACAACAGATATCAAAAGAAAACTTGCTATAACATAAATGACATATCTACGTAGAATCATCGAAGCAAGAGATAAAATCCGAAACGAAAATATCAGAAAGCTAACAAACATAATGCCAATCCTGTACTACATAAGAAGACAACTTATTAAGCGGTTTTCACATGATTGTAGACTACCACAAGACAGTGTCCCCAGTAAATCAATACTATACGTGCTCGATGGTTACAAAGCTAGAAACAGACTATGCAAACCATGAATTACAGAAATAAACGAGTCAAAGAAAATTAACATATATGAAGCACACACAAAATAAGATCTCCAGAGATTTCTTCTACCCCTGAAGCTGCAAGGCATAAAGAGGTATAGAGTGCAAGGAGATAATATTTTTTACTGATTCGCCTCTCCAATGAGCAGTAAGACAAGTGGCTAGTGTCAAAAGTCAATGAAGTTGGATTCCTTCAGTGACTCATTGTGATACAAATTATTGCACATGCAGTTGCGTCTGTGGGTCTCACCAATGGCTCACTAGACAAACCTACCATGCAACAGAAAATCTTAGTAGATGACATGCCTTTATATCGAGGTTATCTTCTTATAGAAGCTTCATGGCACGCCATCTATACAATTCCGTAGTCGTAACCTTCGATAACAGTTACCATTTTGTTCCAACAGGCCGAGGTTGTGTTTGAACTAGTTACAGGCACGGCGTGGGTGTGCGGAACAACAAAGAAACCTGTCGCAAGGGCCAGAGTTGTGCCCTGATGTCGACGTCTGTTTCGGCGGCATTAGACTCTAGACACCATCGAGTCGAATGGCTGCTGGAACAGAGGGCGGAGCACTTATGGGAATGCCCCACGTGCTGTGAGGCCAGTTTCTAATCAAGAATCAAGATACAAATTAGTTAGACATTCAGATCAGCATCATTCAACACTGCTTACGTCTATAGATGCTACTATCTGCCCCTGAGTATGTCCGTAACTTTAAGACGAACGACCGTCCTATTCTCTAACATCAAATAATACTTTATAAAGCAAAATGCTGTCTAAACGTATTAACTTCTATTTTTCAGTGAAACAAACCTCTTGTTTCAGCAGTCTAGCAGTCACTATATTGGGTGGTCACCTGGAGTAAGAACAATAGGGAGACCTAGAGAACCTCTAAGAAGAACCATTAATAGAGAAGGCATGTCAATGAACCTAAACAACACGCAACAATTGAAAGACCTGGCAACACAAAGACATAAATGGAAAGCTATGGTTTCTGCACTATGAACCGCCTATGGCCCTAGAGGAACATAACATAACTCCTCTTGTTATGATAGACGCGAGGACTTCATAAATATATCAAGATGGTAATTCAAATGAGCTACATAGCTAATATAACTGATGTATGTAAATATCACTTGCTTCCAAAGGGGGGGGGGTGTTTGAGACAAAACATATTTCCATGTCAACTATCTTAACATATTTTCATATTTTAACATATCAACATATTAACATATCAAAACATATTTTCATGTCAATTTTCATGTGACTATGGGTATATGACTGATATACAGATTTATATGGATCGTGTTGCATGAAATCGACCGAACAGCAATGGCATATAGACAAAGGAGAAAGTGATAGCAGTTAGTTTGAGATATATACTTCTAAGAAGACACACATCATACGAAGGTACAGGTGGGCCTCTGATTCCTTGTAAATACTGGGGAAGAAATTGTGTGCCTCAGATTGGTCTTGTTCATCCATGTAACACCGCCGCCATGGAACATAAATTATATTTCGTATTCATTTTCCTTTTGCGCTGAAGTTAGTGCAAAGGGCAGAGGTTATATCTCTCCAATTCTGTCTGTTCAAAGCCATCATGTGCAGTTCTTGAATAGAATGAATATTGATTGTTTTACTTTCTCTAAGTATTATATTTCTATGTTTCGTATAGCACTACAATAGCACTACAATAGCACTACAATAGCACTACAATAATACAATATTCTGAAAAGACGGAAAATTGACTACTACTACATTTTACACATTTGCGAGAACTATGTCGAGGCTCAAAATATGCAAACGTCATGTTGCGTTGTCAATAGTATTGAAACATGTGCACATGGGTTTAAACTATAGTAGCAGGTGCCGACAATTGTATCATATAGTAAGTTAGTTAAACTAAAAATCAAATATTATATTGAGATACGCCTCTTTCTATCTCGGGCTTTGGTTTAATCTTTGGTTCAATCCAATTTGATTTTAAACATTAAACAACAGTGGAGGTCGCGGATAGGTTAAGCCATTCACCATGAACTATATACATCATTTTATAGCATCTTATACAGGATATATTTTATTAATGATTGCATGTTTACATGAACAGATGGGTCAAAGGGCATGAGCCCATGGACCGCTAGATCAGCAACCAACCAACCAACATGAACAGAACATGTGCGCTGTCTTTAAATATATTTATATATTTTGTATGTAGCTATTTGTGTGTATGGATGAATGTATGTCGTATGTTCATACTCACATGGTACAGCTGTACGTGTGTACATAGTTGAGTAAATAGGCTCTCAATTGTGTCCACGTAGTATTGATCTTAATTTCCAGGGTTAGGTTACGCAAGACTTTATGTGATGTTTCTGCTTTTCTGCGTTTCTGCACATTTATGCTTTTTATTTAGACTCCGTAACTTGTATTTATCTTCACAATCTATCTTTCACACCACATGAGTCTTGTATATCTTTCACACCACATGAGTCTTGTATATCTTTCACACCACATGAATCTTGTATATCTTTCACACCACATGAAGCTTGTATATCTTTCACACCACATGAAGCTTGTATATCTTTCACACCACATGAATCTTGTATATCTTTCACACCACATGAAGCTTGTATATCTTTCACACCACACGAAGCTTGTATATTTTTGTGTTGTGTGCGTAATTGCATGTCTCAAATAAAAATATACTTATATAATTATAAGTATATACTTTTATCTTCGTCGATGCGTTGCCAGGATCTGAAAGTGGAGCGCATAATTACTACACCTTGGCATGTCGTGTAAAGTGTGCTGTTATGCTGGGGTCTGGCAGAGGAGCAAAGGATTGCAACACCTAGACATGCCGAGCATGCCGTATGAAGTGTGTTAGGATCTCGGGGTGCCTTGCCGTTGTTTCTCCTATTTCAAAAGGATATATCTTTGAGTACACCACACTTAGTATACGATAGATCATTTCTTTCAATATACTTTCTATGACATATTTTTGTGTGTACCACATTGAGAGTCATGACAGAACATTTATTTCATTTCTTTCCTTTCTTTCATTTCTTTCATTTCTTTCATTTCTTTGAATACGTCATCTATGCCATCATCTGCAAGCGCTAAACCATGACGTACATAGGTGAGACTGGTAGGAAGATTGCTGGCCGTTTCTGCGAGCACCTATACATCATCAAACACCATTCGGGCTATCCTGTGGACGTTCATTTCAGTGGCACAGGCCATCGGGGCGCCCAGGATATTCAGGTGACGGCCATCAAAGCGTGTTTCTCCGACCACCGAACCCATCTGCCTCTTGAGAAAAGCTATATATACGTATTTGGCACTCTGGAACGTTTGGGAATTAATGAGCTCTTGATGTACTGTTCATGTCGGGTTGTTCTGCTATTTCTCTGTCTCGTTTTCACGTGTATTCAGGCCTGTTTCTGTATACTTTCTATTTCTGTACATTTCCTGTTTATATGACCTTTGACCTCATTTCTATCCTCTACTCGACCATTCAACTAGATATGAACGCAAGTTGTGTCGTCCCTACTTGTGGTTTTTTTTATTTATATGTGTTTGTTTTCCTTGATAGAGGCATTTCCGTCGAAAAGTCGATTTGTGTGTGTGCCTATGTTTATTTCGTATTATTAGTAACACCTTATTACCCCGTTTCACGCTTTACTTGTTGAATTCTGTCACTTGTTTAAGCCTGTTGTTTCCAATATATAGATATATATATTGGTGTTTCTTTCTGTTCTTTCTATCTTCATTACTTCGGTCTTTTCTATGTTTATTTTCATGGTAAAAGTTTGGCATGTTGGATGTTATATGTCTTTGTGTCTTTGTAGTTGCTCTTCTGATGGTGCTACTAGTGCTGGGTCATCTACAAATACATATTCGTTTAAGTTATCCTTCAGATTGTTTTCTTGCGTCGTCTTTGCTTCTTTGCAGATGTTATAAACAATAGGTGGGATAATACACATCCCTGTCTCACTCCCACGTGGATTTGAAAATTGTCGGATGTGCCTTCGCTTGTTCTTACTACGCATTGGCTACGGGCGTATATGCTCTGGCACATGCTTATCCTATGCTGTCGAACTCCATATGTCTGTAATGTTATCCATAATTGTACTCTATCCACTCTATCAAAAAGGTTCTCTTGGTCAACAAAAGCCAAATATAAGTCTTGGTTATGTTCTGTCTCTCTTTTTGCACGTTACTTAAGGGCGAAGTTTACATCTGTACATCCTTTATTTTTACGAAAACCGATGTGTGTGTTGAGCTGTGGTTCCATATATGCGCGCATCCTTCTCTCTAGTATATCTGTAAAGATTTTTGATATGTGACTTAAGAGTGATATGCATGTATACTTAGTGCAGCTCCACTTCCAGATGGGAACAATCACCGCGAGCATACTCAGTTCCCTTCTGAAGGTGAACAGAGTAAAAGATATTTCTTTGTGTACACCATGCTGAGAGTGATGATATATTGACTTCAAAGGTATCTGTAATCGAAACGTTGATCTTATTTTATAAAATAGTAAATTTTCTTTATCAACAACTCTTGGAAAAGGATGCAAGTAATGACGTGTTCTTATCTATGATATACGACATAATAAACGTGTATAACCAAACAACAAGGAGGGGATTGGTAAGAAGGTTGAGGAAAGTCTACTGTCAAAATTTGCGAGAACTAAAGCGCACATAGAAATGTGTAACAGCTGAAAGAAACTGTGCACTACTATGGTAACCTATCATCATCATCAAGCGCCGTCTTTGCAACGAAGGTAGGCTGCAACAGACCTCAAACATCCGCTGTTTCTTGTTTTGGTGGTGCACTCTGTTAGACTGTAACTTGTCCATCTTGTGATGTGACTCTCCCACTTGTATTTTTGCCTACCTCTTGCTCGCTTCCCTTAGACTTTACCTTCAAGTAAGGTCTTCAATAAGGTGGCATACATTTTAATGTGCACGAAATATGTTATTTGCTTAATCTTTATTCTCTTAGTAATTATTTCTTACGTATGTGGTTGCGTCTGTGGGTCTCACCAATGGCCCACTAGACATACCACCCATACAACAGAAAACCTTAGTGGATGGCATGCCTTTATATTGAGGTTATCTTCTTAGAGAAGCTTGATGGCACGTTATCTATACAATTATGCTTTTATTTTTTTGTTGAAATGTATTTCATGTTTACCTGAATATATATGTACGTACCTTCTGTGGTTGGGAGGGAGCCAGAGATGTACTGTGCAGCACTGGGGAGGACGAAACTGACAGCACTGTTTATTCCTATGGCTGAAACACATCATAGACGCACAGTGACTCAGGACGTGACAATCTTTTTGACTTGAACATTTGGTTGCATGCCTGGAGCAATAGAGAAGTTCGGCATAACCAGTAGTCAATTGGTCGCGGGGAATGAGCACAGTGAACCCTATCTTGGCTACAGTGGTTCGGAGGAGTGCATAGGTTGAAACCTACCTTACTGGAGGTGTAATAGTTATTCACTGGCTCTGTCCCGGGTGGGCCGAAAATTCACAGACTTCGAGCAATATAATGCCATTTAATAGCATTGGGCCATTGCTGTATCAGCAACCAACCAACCAACCAGTAATTATTTCTTCATATTAAGTATTTTTAGAATGGGAGCCCAGAGTTTAATCATATCATTACAGCTTAAACCTAATTTTTCTCGGCAACTGTGTCAACTATTTCTCCAGGAAAACCATTAGTAATATTTCTCTCAGCGCACTTGTAGTAATATTTCTCTCGGCATATATAATACAAGATTTATCTCAACATACGCTTAATAACATACTTCACGGCACATTTTGTGTTGAACACTTTGTGTACAAATTCCCTCTGAACATTTTGAGTAATATTTCTCTCCACACACTAAATGCAATATGTTCAACTCGTAAATATGCATATAAATATATATATATATATATATATATATATTAATATACATATATAATATAAATATATATATATATATTTATGAATATATATATAATAAACATAGTCACGTACACACACACACACACACATATATATATATATATATATATAATACACATTATTAGTTCAAACACATCGACATATACATAATATATATATATATATATATATATATATATATATATATATATATATATATATATATATATAATGTCGATGTGTTTGAACTAGTAACGTATCACTAAGACAGCATATGACATAAACATATCATACATTTACAACTGAGTAATGGCATTTAACGGTGTATGTCCTCAGTCTTCTTTGAACAATTGTTTCTGTTATTTTCATTAATAATATTTGAAAAATATCATGTATAATAGAATGTAATGGTCGAGACATATCCTACACTATAGAATATACTGATTGAAATATATCATATATAGGACAGTGATATTCGCTAATGGTCCATGATTACGCACCACTCGTACGTTTGTGGGCACATTTAGCAGAGTGACAGTGAAGTC